>MU688076.1:157828-175435 GCA_026770625.1 Nicotiana glauca | reverse complement strand
TTTAAGAAAAGAGAGAAGACTTTTGATCTTGTGGTGTAAAATGAGGCACCTTTATTTTGTGTGGCTATAAATCATTGCATAAAGGTAAATTGTTTCCAAATAAGGAAAGGGGTCATTCTTTTTGGCACGGACTAAAAAGGAAATAGGTTCACATAAATTGAAACGGAGGGAGTATTATTTAAATTTGAATTCAAGTAGTGAACTTTTATTTATGAAAATGGAAGGAAAAACTTAGATTTTCAAAAGTATTAAAAGAGGAATTAATTGATAAGTAGTTGGCTGGCCTGACAGAGGTGTCCGGCGCCATCACGACCCTTAGTGGATTTTGGGTCGTGACAATGATAGTACTGCGAGAGGTATCTATATGACTTGGAAGTAACGAGGAAGGTCTGCTGGATGATAGATGAACTAATAAGTGCTTGATTTCCATTGTGGTTGGATGTGTAGCCCCGAGTTATGGCCGCGTGAAGAATCTTTTCATGTCTCCTAGTTGGGAGTGAAGTAAATTTCATGTTGCGGTATGAGTTTAGACTCAAGAAGACTGAGTAACTGTGTAATGTGTATTATGGTGGAAGATATACAAAAATGTTATATTGAGGCGAAACAGGTGGGTTATCTCCTGCGGAGTGTTCTAAAGTGGTGTGATCCTTATGTGTATGTTAGGATATCTCATTTACAAGTGAAGAAAATATGTTGAAATCTAAATTGGTCGCTTAGAGAGTGGGTGTATCATTTGCGAAGGTGAAGGTGAGAATTGCAGAAGAGTTAAATTCTAACTGATCTATGTTTTCACAAGCTTATAAGGGATTTGAGTTAATCTCACTATGATAATATGACAGCAATAGAGTACATGCGTATGATTTATTGAGTGCGTTTTGATTTATGGCTTCGAGCCAAGTTGGGGAGTTTGCTATTGATTAAGTTTATTGCACGTCTAAGTGCTATGTTGGTTCCAGTTTGAGGCGCGTTGGTGAGTCAGTTATGGCTTATAGAGATTGGGGTCGAGGATGGCTGTGAAGGAATTTATTTTTATTTTCAAAGGTTATACGGTGCCTCGTATGTGTGTGAGAATCACAGGATGTCTTAAGTTTCTGTTAGTAAAGAGTGCTCGGTGCATAGAGTAGGAAGATGCTTGCTTGTATTTTGACGAGGTCATATCTTGCGGTGTTAGAGTGCTAACGAGGCACGGGTGGTTCTGTTCACTAGATCAGGCTAAATGCAGTTAAATAGAGTAAATGACTCTCGAGAATGGTACTAATGTGTTCGAGATTCTACATGTGTCAATTGGGTATCTTGAATTTGTATATGTGATTAGAAACTAAGTCTCCATTGGGAGAGGTCAAGATGTGTAATTTTTCTATATCAATTATGGGCTTCTGTGTAGCACTATCAGGAAGGTGCAGGTAATGGTTCAGAATTCGTAGAATGTTCTATGATGTTTTGACCTTCGATGTAGCAGTTGGAAGGTACGAAATGGTTCGTGGGATGTGAGACAGCATGGTCTCGTGATTCAAAGCCACTCGGGATGAGTGCGGATGGATGGTGTTATATGTTGAATACAGTTACTATTCAGGGTAAGTCGAAAGAAGATGGATTGGTTAGCCATATATCTGTTGGCATATTGGGGGTAGAGATCAATTCCTTCAGCATGATCAAACTACGCGTGTGATTTGTAGCGGTACAAGTGAGGACTGTCGTCCGTCGTAAATGATGCTATTCAAGAGTATTCCATTATTATGGGCCTGTTACGTGTAGGCGGATCCGAAAGGGTCATGGTGGGTTGGACCAATACTTAGAGATTTGCATATTCTACGGTTATGAGACTTCACCTGTGTGTTGCTATGGTTCTTCTGAAGTGAGTTAAGTGGAAACTTTTATATGATAAAGTGTTAATCTAATAATGGTTTCGAAACTGTGATGAAGATCGTGTTCTATCGTATGTTGGGTGCAATGAGTGGTATGGAATTTGAAGTGAAGATAGAGGTAACAACTCGGTATGGACAAGGATGTCACGAGCTCGGATGAGCAGGGAAGAAGTCTCGACATTTAAGGTAAATTGGTATTGTCTTCAGCGTCACCTGAGAACGGTGTTTTGTGAAAAGGATTTGCACCCTGGTTAATGATTCTTTATCGCTTTTCAGCGTTAGAACGGTCGGTGGTTTGGAGGTACGACCCAGTTATTCGTAATGGTAGGTTGTGGGAGGGTATCCCACAGGAAGATTGTGTAAGTATGGCAGTTAGTCACTTGATTGATTGAAGACTTGAACCAAGTATGAAGGTTGTGATAATATCGTTGAATTGAGAAAATATGCCCGGAGGGCACTCAGTCTATTGAGTTGTGGACTACGAATGATTTCTCCGACTATGATGGATGTTATTATGTGTTACGAGCGGAAGATGAGTTGTTAGGGACCTTTGAAAGGTAATTAACCTAGTTCAGTGCGATCAGAATCGGCTTGAGGTCGGTGGATGGATTCAAATGTGAATATGGGCTCTATGTCAGGCCAAACGGGTTCATTTCAGTGATGCGCTCCTTATGGAGGAGGAGTCAGGGTGTTATTTCATTGTCAGATATTTTATGCAGTGATACACTGCGCCGTGTGAGTTGCGAGACGGTTTGAGAAAATGCTTATGCGTTGAGGATTCGCGTAGAAATGATGTTTATGAGCAAAATGGCTCTCGAGATTCAGATTATATATCGCACCTCAATTGAGCTTGAGTTTTGGTAGCTTATAGCGCTATATGTCCCCTTAGGGACGGTATTGTGCACTTAGCGTGCTTGTGACCGAAATTCGGTATTTTATATTAATGAGCAATTTAGCTCGATGTACACCTCTTTAGGTGAGTGTTATATGTGGATCGGGTGGCACGCTACCATGAGTGTGTTATTTGGATCGCGTTGCGCGCCGCAACAGTGTGATATTGAGCATAGTTTTCTATATGCTATTTTTGTATGCCTTGCTTCCTATTTTTCTAAGGAGAGCACATATTAGTGCGTGAGTTAGGCAGTTCCTTCCAGAGTTCGTCTTTTTTTTGTACCGCATTTTAATCGGTAGCCTATCGGCACTTTGTGGCATCATATGAGACTTTTGATTATGTACGGGGTGGCTTATTGCCTAAGCGGTTCGTACTGGATAAGGTCATGCATTGGGGCGAAGTTATGCGGATGTATGATATTGCGAGTTAGATTCGTGTGTTCTGTCTTGACGATGGGAGACGATTTCTCCGTCTTGTGTTGTGGTGGTACTGAAGAGATTGAAGTACAACTCTTTCATTTGAGTCATTTTCATGAATTGAGTATGTTCGGGCTGTTGCTTATTGGTGCGAGTATTGTGCGAGTTGTGGCTTCGTCCTGTAATAATGTGTAATGTCACCAGAGTAGTGTGTTGATTAGATGAGATCGTTGGGATCTTTAATGAGTACGAGCAGATTCGATTTCAGTATGTTGGAAGGATAATATCGAGCTTCGACTCAGAAATTTGATGTAGTATTTGCCAAAGGAGAAGTGGTTTCATGAATGGTTGATCTGAGAAATGGTGATGGCTTACTGCATGTTTTAGTTATCTGTTGCAGTATATGTAAAAGTATTGGAAAGAAACTTTAGTTGTTAAGAGGTTTTCTACCGGTATTCAAGCCTTGTGTGCAGTTGCTGTTAATGGGAGTTATCGCTACATGTGTTTGAGTTATGTGGAATATCGGGTAATTGCACCTGAGGTTGCAGGTATGGGTTATTACAGCTGTTTCGGATTTGTTCTGAATATAGATGGGAGGTTCTGGACTTGTGTACGAATTCAGAAATGGAAATTGGTTCTAAGGTTTATGGGCTAGATTGGATTATGAAATTGCAGTGGCAATGTGTAATCAGACCTATGTGAGATAGGGTGATGGGGGATCACCCCCGGGTATATGCATAGTAAAGTTATTCAGCTATTGGTTGGCTTCTAGAACAACTCTGGGTACGCTCGAGGACGAGCGTTTGTTTAAGTTGGGGAGGATGTGACGACCCGACCCGTCGTCTCATGGGTTACTGCTCCATTTCCCCCCATTTCCTGCTTCTTTATGCTTCATTATCAGTGTCTTGTGTGATCGAGTTGGCTTGGATTGATTTTAGAAGAAAATGAGACACTTAGTCTCTTTAAGGAAGGCTTAGTTGGGAAAAGTCAACCGGATATTGACTTATGTGTTAGAGGGCTCGGATATAATTTTCGATGGTTCGGTTAGCTTTGGAGGATGATTTGTGACTTAGGAGTGTGATCGGAAGTAGTTTTGGAAGTCCGGTGTAGAATTAGGCTTGAATTGACGAAGTTAGTATTTTGGCGAATTCCGGTTGATAGGTGAAATTTTGATCCGGGGGTCAGAATGTAATTCCGAGAGTTGCTGTAGCTTCGTTATGTGATTTGGGATGTGTGTGCAAAATTTCAGGTCATTCAGAGGTGATTTGGTTGGGTTTTTGATCGAATGCGTGTTTCGGAAGTTTTAGAAGAACTTAGGCTTGAATCTGATGTAATTTGATGGTTTTGGTGTTAATTGAGGTGTTTTGATGAATGGAACAAGTTTGAATGATATTTTAGGATGTGTTGTTGCCTTTGGTTGAGGTCCCGGAGGCCTCGGGGTGATTTCGGATGGCTAACGGAAGGTTTTTGGGACTTATGATGTTGCAGAAAATTGCAGGTCAGTGCTGCAGGTTTTTGCTCTATGCGATCGTAGGGGAGGCTTTGTAATCGCATAGAAGGATTTTTGGGGGCTGGTCAGTTGTTCTATGCGATCGCAGGGTAGTGTTCGCGATCGCGTAGGGTCCGGAGTTCATGCAGTGCGACCGCAGGAGTGTTATTGCGATCGCATAGAGGAATCTTGGGAGTTTGGATTTTTTTTCATCGCGATCGCGTGGTTGCGTCTGCGATCACGTAAGGTAAAGTGTTTGGTCATTGCAATCGCAGGGATGTTTATGCGATCGCGTAGTGTTAAAAGTGGAGATGGAAATTTTTTTCAATGCGATCGCAAGCCTGGGGCTGCGATCGCGTAGAAGGAAGGTCAGCTGGACAGAAGGGTTTTTATTAACATTTCATCCGCGAACTAAGTCTTATTTTCACCATTGTTGAGCATCCTTGAGAGCTTTTGGACGGGAATTGAAGAGGATTTCGACTGGGATTGATTGGAGGTAAGCTCTATGAACTAAAAACACGATTTTATTGTGAAATTGACCTTGAAATCCATGGAAACTTATCAAAAAGGGGAAGAACTAGGGCTTGAGTTTTAATATTTCAAATTGGGATTTGAGGGGTCATTTAGACTCCGATTTTGGTGTTCTTTATATGTATAGACTCATGGCAAGATAAGGAACCTGTTGGTGTAAGAATTTATGAGTTTCGAGAAGTGGGTCCGGAGCTCGAGTTTAGCTAATTTCGAGATTTTTGTTATTTTTCGATTGTTTTTGATTGGGTAGTGTTCCATTGGCATATAGTGACGTATTCGTTGTGGTTTTGATCAGATTCGACGCGCGAGGAGGTCGATTCGAGAGGCAAGGGCATAGCGGGCTAGGATTTTGACCGGCTTGAGGTGAGTAATAGATGTAAATGATGTTCCGAGGGTTTGAAACCCCGTATTTGCACATCGTAGTGCTATATTGAGGTGACTTACACGCTAGATAGCGAGCGTGGGGTAGAGCACCGTTGGAGATTATGACTGGGTCCGTCCCGGTAGATGAATATACTGCGTAATTGATTGAAATTCACTTATTATCATTATAATTGAGCTGATTGCTATATTTTGGGTTTCGTGCCAATTGATTGAATCCTTCAGGGATTGCTATTACTGGTTTCTTACCATTTTTCATATTGTTGAACTCAGTCCTAGTAATTAATACGGTTTTGCAAACTCAGCCACCTTTTTCTCAAACTAGCTAGAAACTTAATTAATATTTTCAAATGAAGTTTGGGCTGAATATTTCTATATTATTGTGCCCGAAAGGCTTATGTAATTTTGGACTGAGTATGGGATCGGGCTGCGCGCCTCAGCGATATGATATTGATATTGATATGAGGCTGAGGGCCTAGTTGATGCCACGAGATGGCTTATTATTGCGTTTGGGGCCATAAGGGGCCCCTCCCGGAGTCTGCACACCCCCAGTGAGCGCCGTCGATGATAAATAAATGGAGCAGGCTGAACGCCGCGGCGGGTACCGGAGAGTACCGGTCTATGTGTTGCATTGCATATTTGATTGTCATTTACTTATTTATCTGTTGTAGTATTTTCATAATTGTTTTCATTGGTGTACCGATTTTATACTACTGGGTTCAAGTTGCTGTATTTATAGAATTACTTTATGCCTATTCAGGATTTCTTATTCTCATATTTTATTTATGTTTATTACTCACTGGGTCGGAGTACTCACATTACTCCCTGCACCTTGCGTGCAGATCCAGGTACACCTGAGGCTGTGTGAAGACTTCTCTCCCTAGCATCATATCAGGGAGTATCAAGGTAGCTGCATTTGACGTTCGTAGTCCTGATCTTCCTTCTATCTTATTTACTTTATTTCCGCATTTCTAGAGAACGATATGTAGTAGGTTTACACTCATGTATTAGAGGCTCAAACTTGTGACACCAGATTCTTTGGGATATGTAGTTGTTTTATTACTTGGGATTCCGCATGTTTTAACTTTATTTCAGATATTCAGTATTATGACTTAGTAATTTATCCATGTTAATTAATTCATGAACTGTATAAAAATGGTTAAGGTTATTGAATTGGTCGAGCTTGCCTAGCAGTGTGTTGGGCGCCATCACGATCGGGGTTGGGATCATGACAAATATACATCTTTTTGTAATATCTCTCTCCGCTTTTTCCCCTTTGAACTAATCTGCGCATCGCGCGAGTACATATACTAGTTTAGTTACAAAAAAATTAAAAAAATAATTTTTTTTTAGAGTTTTCTCTTGTTAATTAAACTATAATATTAGTATTTTTCGTGTTGATCGCTAATAATATTTAAAATTTTCTTAATGACGGCGACCTTCAAATCATAAGCTTTGCTCTAATGACTTGAGGATAAAAATGTAGTAATTTTATTTTATTTTCAGGCCGAGAAGGTTTAGATTCACGGCAAGGCTAAAGTTGGAAGCACGTAAACTTGTGTACTTACTTGCGATATTTTAAATTGTAAAGTTTGAGCTCGATTTAATGCTATGCATAACTCTAAAACAACTATAACATACGATATTATAGAACTAACAACTCGATGACTAGGATGTTCACTCTAAACACTCATTATGTCATGGGGATCCAACTCAGAGAGCCTCAAACATCCACAGGCGCGTTGTCGGTCTTTTACACTTTGAAAGATTACTTTCTGGCCTAATTTTCGGTTAAAGTATTTAACTATGTTGGTTATTTTATTATCAACAATTGTTAAATTAATGATACTATTTTCTACCAATATTATTATACCTATATTGCTATATCAAATTTTTTATATTTTCCACTCGTGGATTTTATATTACTCCAAAATACTAAACTTTTCGTATTTATACCATTTAAAATTATTTTTTATGTTTTCTAAAAATAAAAAAAGAAACAAATTTGCACAAATTAGATAAGATTGGTCGGAAGGATCCGAATCCCCAAATGATTACAAAATTGGATCGGGTTTTCGAGCAAGACAATCTTAAAATACCAAAATCCCCGCTGTATTTACCCGAAATACTCTGGTCCTTCCACTTCTTACTCAAAAATCAAAATTCGATTCTTTCCATTTTCAGTTCTCTCCAACGCTCAACCGATTCAACTAGGTATCTTTCATATGCTTCAAGTATACTGATTTTTTTTCTCCATTTTCTGTGATGCATTTTACGATTAAGTTTTTCGATTAGTACAATTTTGAGTTTTCTAGGTTAAATCTGCATAGCATTGTCTCGTATTTGTGTAGGATTCATAAATGTGATTGCTACAGACTGAATGTAGATTGCAATCTCTATAAACTAGCTGGACTGAGCTTACTCCATTTTGTGTTGACCAAATTGTATTTGACTGAATATTTTGCTTTTTTTTTCTTCCTTTTGGGGAATGTAAACAGTTGTTATTAAGGAAGGTTATGAGTATAAGTAGTGTCGAGTTGATGCAATCTAAAAGCAAGTACTTTTTAAAATTTATCTTTTTTTAGTATTTCAGTCTGCATATTTAGATCAAAGTTGGATCTGTGATTTGAAGTTTACGGGTTACTATAGCGACTTGAAGTTAATATACAATAACAATCGGGGTTTGCAGTTGGTAATATCAAATGTTTATAGATTACACTTAGTGGATTTCTTAATACATATACAAGGTCTGAGCAAAAGATATTGGGTTCATGTGATCCCATATCTTACACTAGTGATCCATCCTGATTTGGATGCCTGTTTCTACCACTGAGTTGGGTTCTAATGACACTTTTGTAACTAATGTAGCCACACTCGTGATTGCATGGGAATTTTGCAGAAAAGTTTCTTACTGGTTTCATGCTTCCACTTTTATTGTAAATACGCACTATTAAACTTCAGTTATACCCCAATGTTCTTCATTGGAACTTGGTTTAATATTATTGCAGGACCTTCCTGCTAACATTGTTGTATCCCCTATTGAATGAAAAGAATGCATAGCAGTAGGATTGTTATCCAGGCATTGCCTGCCCCTGGGGCTCCAGAATACTGGGATGCTGAGAAGGGTAAGGGTGGTACTAAACTGAGAAAGCTGAATAGCAAAGCTGCTTTTAGCAGAGGCCATCATAACAAAAACGTTGATGACCTCATTCCCTGGCAGGCAAAAAGAATGAGAAACAAGCAAAATAGGAGGGTATTTTGTATTGGTAATGCTGACCACGTGTTAGGAGCTCCATTGAGGATCATGGGTCAAGAAAAAAATTCACATCTCTGGTCTTCTGAAAATATCAAATCAAGTACAAAAGTAGGAACTTGCATTGCGGACTTGAGTGCATGGAAGGTAAAGAAAAGAAGAAGCATTCTGGAGAGCAAGTGTAATACCTCGGAAAATAATGTAACTACTTGTGAACAGGCAAATGCTGCTGGTATAACAGGGAAGAATCGTTTAGATAAAGGTAGAAGTTCAGAAATGGGTGTTGCCACATGCTATGAAGGAGATTTGGTGATGAGCAGTTGTGAGATAGGGGCATGTCTGTGTAAGAATATATGTGATGGGGCTGAAAAAACCAATTGGAACAATCCCTCTAAGTCAACTGGTGCAGATCATGATGTGGAAACTTGTAGTGATAGGTGCGGCAGTGACATTTCTAAGGATCACATTTTTGTTACTTTGGAGTCGAAGTCTGTCTCTGAAGTTGAAAATAGGGATGTGACAGTTTCTAATGTAGGCAATACTTTGACTACTGAACGTGGCAATTTTGTTGAGGTCAATAATGCTGCAATTGAAATGAGGGGTCTGCATAGACACCCAAGGCTGGAAGTGCTGATCACTTATTCCAGGAAGAGGAGAAAGAATTCTAGTGCTCCCGCAAGCAGTTTATCATCTATCCTGACGGATGCTGCCTCCTCTTTTCCAATTATAGAAAACAAAGCAAAAACCGCCAGCTCAAACCACTACCAAGTGTCTTTATCGTATTGCTCCGATAATTTGCCTGAAGAAGTAATTACTGGAGACAGTACCTTGTTGACGGGTGTGCAACAAATGCTATTAGAGAAGGCACCTGGTGACAGTTCATGCTCTGAAGCTTGGAAGAAAAAGGAAGCAATTCAACTTGATGATCAGAAAGAGAACATCAACAGTTCAATGGTTTCTATCAAGGATGAGTGTCCAATAGACTCCAAAGCAGAAAATTCTGAGCAGGAGATTAGAAATGAGACAAATGCCACTGTGAATGTGGCATATGAAATTGAATCTACTAAAGAGAGTTCACATTGTGCAAGGTCTTGTGGTCTTGGGGCCTCCAGTGACACTGATAGTATAATCACAACCAATGAACCCTTGGATGGGGAAAGACAATCAGCAATTGAAGACAGTCCTCATTCAAGAACGAGTGCTTTTGTAGATGGGAAGACTCAAATCACAAATATGGCTATCATCCCTCCATTGGGTGGAGTGCTTAATGCACCTTCTAGTAAGAAGCTTCTTGTACTTGATGTAAATGGATTACTTGCTGATATTGTTCCGGTTCGTCATGTTCCATATAATTTGAAAGCGGATATCATTGTATCAGGGAAAGCAGGTAGAGTTGGCCAACTTTTTATTTCACCTTATAGTTTTACTTTCCTTTTGGAAATTATTCTAACTGGGTTATATCTGCTGTGCCAGTTTTTAGAAGGCCTTTTCTTGACGATTTTCTGCAATTCTGCTTTGAGAGATTCAATGTAGGTGTATGGTCATCAAGGATCAAGTACTCTTCAAACTTTGCTTACTCACCATAGTACATTTATTGGATATATTCGTTAGTTAAAATGTGGACTCATGTGGTTATATCTGCCCCGGGTATGTTGTTGAAAATTTTGCAGGAAGAATATGGAGTTGGTTCTTGATGTTCTTCTGGGAAATGCCAAGCACAAGTTGGTCTTTTGTTGGGTAAGAATTTCTTGCTTCTCATATTCTTTCAAGACGTGGTGCTTGTACAGGTGCTCAATTCTTGGTGTTCATAGCAGAGGACTAAAAGAAAATCAGTGATTCTTGGACTTTAATATCATTTGGAAAAGGGAAAGTGCATGGTGACAATTAGTTGCATTTTCTGATTTTCTCCCAAGAATTACTAATGCATGGTTACATAAATGTGGATATCATGGGGAACCTAGGAATTCCTGCCTTGGAATTAGAATCAGACTCAAGTTGAGAAAACATGAGTTATTGGTCTTGTTTGTCTAAGCATTCATACTATATTTCTCATCTCAAAGGATAATTTGAGGATTCAAATCCATATTCTACTTCATTGGACTATAGAAGAAGGATTTTCATTCATGCACAATGTGAGTGATTGAAATCCATATAATAATGATTAGAAAAATAACTAGATATGATAATGAAGCTTGATTGTTGCACTACTTTATCATATATGCAGACTCTTTTGTTTGCTGATGCACGGATTTCTGAATTATCAATCCAATAGGAGTCTCAATCATTTTCCCGCTCGTTTCCAGATCCAATAATTGAATTGCTCTAGGTATAAATTGGTGGAGGGGTGGCCTTTCAGGCTTGATTGCCGTTCCCTCAAGTTATCCTTTCAAGGCTCAAATTCTACGACAGTTGTCACCCTTCCCTTTATATGTCCGGTTAAGTTTTGTGCCTTCACGAATGGGATGTGTTATTGACCTTTCATAGTGTGAGAAAATAAAACAGCTAAACTCTTTTCTTTGCAAAAGAAAATGAGTGGCTTGGAAAATTAACTGGTTTGGGATGGAAACAAGTCCCCATGATTGCCACGTAGCTTACTGAGTATTCTTTCATTAATTCTCCCTTGCCCTTATTCCTCAATGAAACCAAATACCTAGGGATACATATGGTGCCAACTTCCCTCTGCTGCCTTGCTCTAGAACCTAATACTTTTTGGGCTCTAGTTGAATTCCTGAGAACTACATTAAGTCTGCTGCTTGGCTTGTGAAATTATGGTTTTACCTTATTGCGATAGACTGGAGTTTCCAAACTACTGGCTCATTCTCTCTTGGATAGTTATTTTAAGATCTGGTAACCTAGTTGGATAAACACTTTTGATTGAACATAGTTAATGTTTGTGGCTCTACCCACTCGATTGATGTGTGAACTAACATATGGAAATGTCCTGTTCCTAGTTGTCAAGTAAGATCGAGAAATACTCTTTTTTTTTTTTTTTTTTCTTCTCGTTGGGAAAATATAAATGTTATAGTTGGAGATGTTGCTAATTTCTATCCCGCCTTTTATTTTTTCAATTCTTATTATTTTGGTGTTCTTTGTACACACTTATTTGTTTCTCTGTTTGCTCTTTTCATTTATTCATTTCAAAGTAGCATAACAAACTTGAATCTTATGTAGGATCAATCCCACTGCACTGATACAGGTTTTCCTGTTGTTGGGAAAAGGAGGACTAAGCCTATTATCTTGAAGAAGCTTAAAATGTTGTGGGATAAATATGAACCAGATCTTCCATGGGAGAGAGGTGAATATGATGAGTCAAACACACTTTTATTGGATGACTCTCCTCACAAAGCGTTGTGTAATCCAGTGAGTTTTAATCCTTTCCTCTTCCTGGGAAATTTATTTTTACTGCATGACTAAAAGTCAACGAGTTTGAACTTGCATTTTTGTTTTTTCAGCCAAATACAGCAATATTTCCAAATTCATACCACTACATGGATGAGAAAGATGACTCATTAGGTGAGTTCTGTGTATGTGTTTTCCCTTGCAGAACTATCACAACTACAAGGGTAGNCAAGAAATACTTTTTTTTTTTTTTTTTTTTCTTCTCGTTGGGAAAATATAAATGTTATAGTTGGAGATGTTGCTAATTTCTATCCCGCCTTTTATTTTTTCAATTCTTATTATTTTGGTGTTCTTTGTACACACTTATTTGTTTCTCTGTTTGCTCTTTTCATTTATTCATTTCAAAGTAGCATAACAAACTTGAATCTTATGTAGGATCAATCCCACTGCACTGATACAGGTTTTCCTGTTGTTGGGAAAAGGAGGACTAAGCCTATTATCTTGAAGAAGCTTAAAATGTTGTGGGATAAATATGAACCAGATCTTCCATGGGAGAGAGGTGAATATGATGAGTCAAACACACTTTTATTGGATGACTCTCCTCACAAAGCGTTGTGTAATCCAGTGAGTTTTAATCCTTTCCTCTTCCTGGGAAATTTATTTTTACTGCATGACTAAAAGTCAACGAGTTTGAACTTGCATTTTTGTTTTTTCAGCCAAATACAGCAATATTTCCAAATTCATACCACTACATGGATGAGAAAGATGACTCATTAGGTGAGTTCTGTGTATGTGTTTTCCCTTGCAGAACTATCACAACTACAAGGGTAGGTGAGTCAGACATGTCAATTGTAAACTTTGTTTCTTGGGCTTCTTCATTGAGAGGCTGGTGATGGTTGTACCTCATGAGTAGACCATGTGTGTTTTCGGATGAATCATGCAAATTGATACTGAACTCTGTTACTTGGAAATTGTTTGTGCTTTCATTTTGTACAAGGACTTTTTGCTATAGTTCCTCGCTTTGCTTCTGCAGGTTTCATACTCCTATTATATGTTTAGTTAAAGTGCTTTACACTACTATATATGACTGCCTAAACGGTTTGGGTCATTCCTATTCTGTATGGGGTAGAGATACCGCTCTGTGATTGTGGTTACCCTCTTTGTGTATGCATGGCATGAATTGTATTCTGTCCAACTCATGCTGTTAGAATTTATGTAACTTCATTTTGTTTATCTGCAGCAGGGCCTGGGGGTGATCTGCGAGTTTATCTTGAAGGATTGTCCATGGCAGAAAATGTTCAAAAGTATGTAGAGAGTAATCCATTTGGTCAACGACCTATCACTGAAAAGAACGTATCTTGGCGTTACTATCGCAAGGTTATTGATGCCGCAACATATTTACAAGAAAGTGGTACTAATAAATTCCCAACTTATAGATGCCGATATTGATGTAAAACTTGATTTTTGCGATGTATATATATTGTATAAAACCTATAGTTAGCTCGGTAGCTTTTTGATTGATGTTGCTGGGACACCAGCCTTACTACAATAGCCAACAGCGTAGAATATTTGGCTTTGCTTTGAGGGCTTACACTCAGCCGACGCATCTAGAAACAGCTTTTTGCACGGCATTTTGCATATACTTGCCTCATACCTAACCCAAATGACTAGTTATTTTTGGCCCAACCAAACTATTTAGGAAGCAAGTTGTAAATCGTAGGGCTAATTTTTGTTTTAAACCTGTACTAGTCCTTGTGACCATGCATATTAATCTGTTATGTATTGTATACAGCAGTAATAGAAATATTCTTACTCTTACTGATGTTTGTACGAGTATCTACTTTTGCTCTCATATTAGTAGCTTCTTTATGCATCCATAAAGTCCCATAACTGTAATTAAGGAACAATGCAAAAGACTGGATGTCGACCTTTGTTCAATAATTTGGATCGTTACTGGACAAGTTAAAGTTATTAGATGGACTGAACATCATTTTGAATTTACAGGTTAGACTATTTGGCAAAACGAAATCAAGGTTTTTTTAAGTCTTATGTTAGGAAAACAGTGGTATTGCTAATCTTGTTACATGGGAAAGAAAACTTAAATCCCAAGCTATAAGAACCAGTAGAGATCAAGACTTTGCTCCTGCCCTTCCTAGTCATGTCAGGATCACAGTTTTTATGTTAGAATCGATTACTCCAAGACCAATCCTATGACTTTAACTCCTTCAGTCCTATGCATACTGTTAAATTTTCTGGTAATCCCAGTGGTACTGGGGCGATCAAATCGTTGCCTTTGGGCTTTGGCATTTGTACGTTGGTCATTATGCGAGTTAATTTATGAAACTTCTATTCTAATAATAAGTTGGTTCGGGTAAAATAAATATATATATATATATATTTCGTATATTAAGTATTGTACAAGTTGCCTCCGTAGCATAGTGGTAGTGCGTTCGCTTCGTAAGCGAAAGGTCGCGAGTTCGATCCTCGCCGGGGGCTTCTGTTTCTCTCATTTCTTTTGAGCCATATTTCACTCATTTTTTTGAGCCAACTTTCAGTTGGGTAAGCACTAAACAGAAATATTTCCTTCTTAAATGCCAGATGCTCAATTTAAAATGTCTCTTTATATATATATATATATATATATATATATATATATATATATTGGTTAATTCTTTTTCTTTATTCTTCTATGAGGACCACAACCTTTCGCTGCTTTACAAAAAGTGCATCTTCAGGACCTAGTGACATGCTGATAATTGAGTACAGTGCAATAAGTCACTATCCATAGCTTATCTTATTTCCGTTTCACCCTCTGTCACATAAAGAATAATCTATGTAGATAGCTATCAGTGAATCTTGAGATAGTAAGTCAGTTGTTAATTGATTAATTAATATCATATAAATTTGTCTGTAATTACCTTATAGCATTATAGGTGATTTGATTATATAAATAGCTTCCTTGGGAAAATGGCAGAGAGAAAAGGCGTGGCAAATCATGAATAGAACCATTGCTCCCTATGAAACTCACAATTTTTGAACAAATGGTAAACAAGAAAAGGAAATATATATTAGGATTTGTTCATGTATGGGTCGAAATCTGACCAAACGAGAATCCGTGTGAAAAGGAACGGCAAAGAGTCGCTTGGGCCAAAGTCGTATTCATATAATGCTACAACAACACGCACCTCGACCACGGTCGAGGTTGTGCGCTCGAAATGCTCGAACGACGAATTGGATGTTACGGCATTTCAGAGGATCGGCCGATAGTACAGTCGAACGGCTTAAGTATAATGGATAATGACCGTTGGGTAAAGAAAAATACCAAATATATAAACTAAGTGAAAAGAAGAAGGAGGAGCGGGGGGGGGGGGGGGGGAGGGGGACAAATCGACACACAGGGAGATTCTCTGGGAGAAAGAGAGATCTTCATCTCCCCCTACAAAGGAACAAGAAGCAAGGAAGCTCAGGTCCACAATGTATATAACTCTCTCATATCAAATATATGGGTCCTACTTTGATACACACTACTAGAAATTCGAATTTTAGCGACCACAAAAAGCGACCAACGTTGGTCTGTTTATGTAAAATACCGACCAAAACCCGTCCAAACAGGCTTGGTCGGTATTTTAGTGGTCGCTTTTGTATACTGACCAAAAATGGTCGCGAATTACCGATCAAAGTTGGTCGCAAAGGTAAAAAGGACCAACTGTGCAATTTAAAGCACATACCGACCAACTTTGATCGGTAACATATTTTAATAATTTAATTTTACCGACCAAAATTGGTTGATGTATCTAATTAAGTTATATTATTAATTATTAAAATTTAAAGATTAGCGACCAAACTTGGTTGGTAAATTAATATATATATATTTTGTTTAAAATTTAAAAATTAGAGACCAAAGTTGGTTGGTAAATGTGAAATATGGGTAATCCTTGTTCATTAATCGACAAACTTTGGTCGGTAATTATTAATTTTTTTTTTAAGATTAAGCAACCAACTTTGATCGCTAATCAGAAGATTTTTTTTTTCAAAATTAAATACCGACCAACTTTGATTGATTTTCTGGGTTTTAATTTTAGCACAAAATGCCTGTTTTGGTAGCTACACCACCTGCCAACATACCAAAATTCCTAAACAGACATTTTATGCCAACAACAACAACAACAATAAACAACAACACAATTCAATAAATACATTAAAACTAACAAATTAAAGTTCAATAGAACTAACAAATCCAAAACCAAGTTAATACTTATTACAACTAGTTCAGAACCGGTTCTATTTGTCTAATTCAAAGTATATACAAGTCAAGGAGTGTTTTGTACAACATCATCATCACCGTCTGATGAACTTTCATCTAAAAGACAGTATCAAGAAAGGTCTTGTGGAGGACATGAAGGACGACCACGGGGAGGACGGGAGGAACGATCACGAGGAGGATGGAAGGAACGCTCACGTTCAAGTCGAGCCTCTGGCGATGAATCACGAGACCGGGGCAACGAAAATGATCCAGTAGATAGGAGATGTCACGACCCGAATTTTCTACCTTCGGGAGTCGTAATGGCGCCTACTAATGAGAGCTAGGCAAGCCAAGGTTTAATTACTTTTTTATTAATCACATAATCCTCTTAAACAATTATTGGCAATAATATAAAAGCAACGGAATTAATTAAGTAAGCGGAAGTCTTAAATTACAGAAAACTGAATAGAATCGCGAAAAAAATTCAACATAAGCCTTTACCCAAGACTGGTGTCACAACACTCACGAACTACTAAGAGTACTAAATAAAATGTCTGAAAGAAAATATAACTGTTTGTCTCGAGTACAATGAGATAACAGACTAAAGTAAAGGATAGAGGAGACGCCGGACATGCGGGCGCCTGCAAGGCTACATCGGTATCTCATTGGACTGAAGGTTGGCTCCCGTGCTACTGTTGTTGCTGTCCAAAACCTGAATCTGTGCAAAAGAGCACAGAGTGTAGTATCAGTACAACCGACCCCATGTGCTGGTAAGTATCTGGCCTAACCCCGGCGAGGTAGTGACGAGGCTAGGACTAGACTCCAGATAAATCTGTGCAGATACATATACAAGTACAATGGAGAAACAGCAAAAAAATAACAATTTAAGCTGGGTAAGGGAGCATTCTTTAGGGGCAATAGATAGAAATATAATATCAGGAATAATAGAGCGTACATCTACAGTTTAGCTTCTAGCACAAAATAAAGAGATAAGGCAACTTTCATATTCGACTCATCTTGTTACAGGCGTGCAACCCGATCCCATTTCTCAATATCTCGTGGTAGGCGTACCACCCGCTCCCATTTTAATATCACTCGTGGTAGGCGTACCACCCGCTACTATTTCAATATCACTCGTGGTAGCGTACCACCCGCTCCCATTTCAATATCATTTGTGGTAGGCGTACCACCTGCTCCC
>MU688076.1:143738-156809 GCA_026770625.1 Nicotiana glauca | reverse complement strand
CCCCAATTTTAGAAAAACCTAGGTTCTACCCAAAACACCCAATTTCACCCATGAAAATCCTTGATTTTAAGTTGAAAATATGTTAAATGATGTTAATGATTGAAGGAAATGAGTAAAAATTGACTTACAATCGATTTGGAAGGAAACTTGTTCTTGAAAAATCGCCCAAGAAGTTTGTGTTTTGAAAGAATGTTGAAAATGGTTCAAAATTCGGCTAAGTTTAAATATGCAAGTTGCAGATGTGGAAATGCGAACTGGGATTCGCAACCTGTTATGGGAATTGTGAGAAAATGTTCTCATTTGCGAACACTGTCCAAAAATCCAGACTTCGCATTTGCGAGCCAAAGGTCGCATTTGCGAACCACTGCAAACTCACTCTTCCTCGCATTTACGATGTCAGGCTCGCATTTGCAATATTGCATTTGTGAGACCTGCTTTGCAAATGAAAAAATACCAGAACTGAAATGCCAGATTTTCACAAAGGTTAAAAATGCACTCACGGCCTATCCAAAACTCACCCGAGCCCTCGGGGCTCCAAACCAAATGTACACACAACTTCAAAACCATCCTACGGACTTATCCGTGCGATCAAATCGCCAAAATAACATCATATACATCGAATTAAGTCTCAAAATCCATGATTCCTTCCAAATTTTCATAAAACATCAATTTTTTATTTTAAGTCCGAAACACGTCAAACGACGTCCGTTTTCAACCAAACTTTACAAAAAAGTGCTTAAATCATATATAAGACTTGTATCGGGCATCAGAACCAAAACACGGACCCGATACCATAGTCTTCTAATCAAATTTTATTTCCAATTTCCTTAATTTTTTTCAGAAAATAATTTCACACAAAAATTTATTTCTCGGGCTTGGGACCTGGGAATTCGATTCTGGGCATACGCCCAGTCCCATATTTTCTTACGGACCCTCTGGGACGGTCAAATCACGGGTCCGAGTACGTTTACCCAAAATATTGACCGAAGTCAAATTTATTCATTTTAATATCAAAATTTAGCATTTTTCTCACAGAATTCATATTTAAGCTTTTCAGCTACGCGCCCGGACTGCGCATGCAAATCGAGGCAACCCTAAATAAGGTTTTCAAGGCCTCGGAAGTACATAATGAGTAAGAAAATAGGTGATGACCCTTTGGGTCGTCACAGGAGAGTTCTGATCTGAGCTTGCATGCCAAGGAATTGAGCATCTCTAACCCTTTCTCTTTCCTTGGCCGCTTCTAGCTCGGATGTGAGCTTTGTCACAGTCTCCCGCATAGCAGAGGACCGTATATCTTCCCCCATTTTAGACCGCCAGTAGACTCCATCCATATTCTTTCAGCATCCTCGTTCGAAGGTTGGGTTGGCTCGCCCAATTCACCAGTTGGCTGAGTGTGGATGAACTCCTCCACGTTAGTTTGGTAGCGATCCTATACGAAAATTTAAATTGAATTAGTATTTCAATATTTATATAAAAGTAAATCAAAATACTTAAAGAAAAGTAAAAGCTTACATATATAATCAAGGCCCGGTCCTCGACCCACCTTTCTTGATCCGTCTCTTTCTTCTTCTTTACAATATGCGTCTCCTTGAATAGCTCATCATGGTTCATTGGATGCCCCAACTTCTTTTCCTGAAAACAAATTAATTTAGTTAATAAACTGAATAGATATACTTTAAAAATTAAAATAATTTAAGTAATTACATACCAATCTTCTTTTTATTGTCCCTAGACTGTCCATACCTCCAATGTGCAAGGAGCCTCCCTTCTCAGATGCGCGAGCTTTCTTTCCTTTTTCGCTCTTATTCAAGAACTTTGCGGTAAGCCATTTCCTTTGCAAATCTACCCATAAATTTTGAAGTAACCAGTCAGGCTTCATGTTCTTCTTTCTAGCTTCGGAGAAAGAATGCGACAATCGCTTGAGAGCTTTGTGATTAAAATTTGCAGCCACTTTCGCGCTATAGCGGTGTTCCCATGCACACTTGATCTATATTTCAAAAGTTAAATAGTAAACAAGAAATATCATAAATATAAATTATAAACTGCTTAAAAGAAAATTTATAAAGTAAATTAATTGAAAATTTGCTCCTTCAGCGAGAATGAAAAATCAGACCAAGCCGCATAAGGGCCATCATAAAGTTTTCTGATGGCTTTGGTGATTATCCTCGTAGTCTTATTACTCGGGATGAGCCTGCAATTTAACAACAAAAACACATTAATTTCTTAGTAAAAACTTTACAAAACAATAAACGCAAAAATAACAAATACTCCCTCCGTTCCAATTTATGTGAACCTGTTTGACTGGGCACGGAGTTTAAGAAAAAAATAAAGACTTTTGGAATTTGTGATCCTAAACAAGTCCAAATGGGGCCCAGAGTATATGTGTGGTTATAAAAGCTTCTCATTAAGGGTAGAGTTGTAACTTTAAACTAAATTATTACCAAATTTAGAAAGGGTTCATTCTTTTTGGAACAGACCAAAAAGGAAATAGGTTCACATAAACTGGAACAGAGGGA
Source organism: Nicotiana glauca (assembly GCA_026770625.1). Lineage (NCBI taxonomy): Eukaryota > Viridiplantae > Streptophyta > Magnoliopsida > Solanales > Solanaceae > Nicotiana > Nicotiana glauca. The sequence goes on along the minus strand of MU688076.1, from coordinate 154,293 downwards.
GTAACTCTTACCCATCACCCTCAGGTACTATGATGTTCCTGCCATATTGATCATACTGCACTTCCTCGTCATCATGAGCACCATCGTTTGAACCATGTACATCAGAGGTATGTGTAGACGATGTAGGGGGGTCAAAGCTACTACCTCACAGGAGAAGGCTAAAATAGATGGAGTCGCCGATGAAGATGGCTGTGATCCCTGTGACTGCGACATAGCTGGATGGAACTCAAGTGGCTATGATACTGATGGCTGTGACTCGAGTGGCTGTGATCCATGTGGCTGTGACATGGATGGATGCGATGCATACGATGCAGATGGTTGCGATCCACGTGGTCGTGAGGTAGTTGGACCGTATGTCGGAGTACAGTCCTATGGTCCTGTGATGAAAGACCTGGTGTCTGCATGAAGGTGTAGGGCTCGTGATGCTGTGGCAGCTCAGTATAGCCGTGGGGTGGAGGATAAGACATAGACATCTCTGTAGAGGGTGGAAAAGAGGGAGTATCATTAACTACCCTCTTATTTTCTTTCCTAGCCTTTCCTCGACCCCGAGAACCAGAAGGGTCATTGTTACCTTGACCCTTGCCTGTCATCTGCATAATCTAATACATATTTAGATTGAAACATATAAGAAACTAGCTATAAAACAAGAGTTATTTAAAAAACCAACTTTTTAAAGCTCATCGACGTATTCTTACTCATCCGAGAATTCTTCGTCCTCACTTATTTGAGCTTCATCAGTTGATTCTTCATCCTTATTTTCTATAATTGTTACTTCATTTATTTCAACTTCTTCCAATATGTGTTCAGGATGTTCTAAATCATTTTCTAGTTGATCGTCCACTATTTGGTGAACATTGGAGATATCATTTTGATGTGCAACATCTAACACATTCTCGACTTCCACCCTACCTACATGCTTAGTTTTTATTACAATCCACCAATCAGACTTATTCTGCCGCAATGGATAAGGAGCATAATACACTTGCCTAATAGTATGTGCAATTATGAAAGGATCATAGCGATCATACTCCCTCGTATGATTAACCTCAATTATGTTGTATTGATTGTGTACTCTTGTACCTCTTTTGGATTTAGGTCAAACCACTTGCATCTAAAGAGTATCAATTTCTTAAATGGACAACCTGTATATTCTAGTTCTATTATTTCTTTGAGCACACCATAATAATCAATATCTCCAACTTGGTTGCCATCACCACCTTGAACCCACACCCCACTGTTGTTGCTATTTTTATTTTTAGAGCAATCCTCTGTATGGAACTTATAACCATTCACTACGTACTTAGACATTGCTGTGACCTCAATCCCAGGTCCCCAAGATATATCTTTCAAAAATTGACTTACACCATTATTTGGATTGTTTACCTACATAATGTTAAAAAAATTCATAAATTAGTATAACTTACAAACATTATTTACCTACATAGTGTTAGAACATTATCATGATAAACTTACAAATTGTTTGAACCACGTATCAAATCTCATATATACAGCATCATGGCCAAATTGGCCCACGAAGTGACTATGACACATCAACTATTTTTAGTAGTTGCATCGAGATGTAATCACTGTAAATTTATATTTTGATAACTAATAAATCTATACTTGAGAAATGGTACAACTTCGGGACAATTTAGCAACACATGAAGTGTAGCTGACTTGTATTCCATATCACTCAAACTTCTCTTTCTAACATCCTTAGAACATTGGCCTGGTCGATTGAATATGGACATTGGCGGATATAGTGGATCATTCACACATTCGACCGTGTGCCTATTGGGCCTATTCCTAGAGCATGGCACGTTACTCTCAAAATAATAAGAGCAAAGATGAGCAGTTTCCTTTGCAAGATAAGCTTCGCATATAGATTTTTCAATTCTATTCCTCTGCTTAATAAATTATTTGCATTTGCCAACTGTCCTACATAATGTCATGTTAGCCATAGATCCTTCAAATAAAATAGAAAATTACATCAAACTTATAATATTACCTCTCAAAGGGATACATCCATCTGCATTGAACAGGCCCTCCAAGTCATGCCTCGTGTACAAGGTGGATTGGAAGGTATTCCATCACATCAAAAAAATCACATGGAAATATCTTTTCCATCTTACTAGAAGTTATACGAATGTTCTGATCCATACGAAGTGGGTTTTCTTCCCTTAATGTGGTAGAACACAAATCTATGAAAAATAAACTAATCTCTGTGATGAGTTTCCAGATTCTTTCAGGCAAACCGCAAAATTCAGTAGGCACTAAGTTCTCCATGAAAACATGACAGTCATGAATTTTCAAATGACTCAAATTCCCTATCTCCATATCTACTTTTTTTCCCAAGATTCGACGCATAACCCTCAGGCACCTTCAATTTTGTAACCCAATCACAAATTTGCCGTCTTTCCTCCAAAGTGAATGTGTAACTTGCTTTGGGCTTGAACACCTTACCATTGTTTGTTGTCTGCAAGTATAATTTAGGTCGCCTGCAATATTCTTGTAAGTCCATTCTAGCCTTCGGGTTATTCTTCGTCTTACCTTTAACATCCATCACTGTGTTGAACAAATTATCAAAATAATTTTTCTCAATATGCTTGACATCAAGGTTGTGACGGAGAAGATTATCCTTCCAATAAGGCAACTCCCAAAATATACTCTATTTAACCCAATTATGAGTAACACCATATCTGGGGAATCTATAAAGGGGAGTTTTAGTAACTTTACTGAAATTCTGGACCCTCACCCAAATTTCCTCACCTGCAGGTATCGGAGGTGGAGAATCATATTCCATTTTATTCTTTTTGAATGCATTTTTCATCCTTCTAAACTATCACGACCCAGATTTTTCACCCTTGGGAGTCGTGATGGCACCTACTAATATGATCTAGGCAAGCCGATTGATAGCACAATTTAGCTTTTTACCCATTTTATATTCATTAACAATTTTCGACATAATAGAATTTAAACAGCGGAATTTAACATAAGCGGAAGAAAGAAAAAACTAGCTGAACATGAAACCAATACAACGGTTTGAGTCTCGACTACCCAGAACAGGTGTCACAGTTTCACAGACGGTCTAAGAATACTACAAATAAAGGGTTCGAAGAAATAAATACAACACTGTCTCTAGAAATGCCTGAAAGAGATAGGAATAGTAGATAGAAGAAGACTCCAAGGCTTGCGGACGCCTGCATGACAACCTCGGGTCGCCTGATGATCAAGAATCAGCAACCTCACTACGGTCCGAAGTCCACAACACTGGGGTCAGCACAAAAGAGTACAGAGTGTAGTATCAGCACAACCGATCCCATGTGCTGGTAAGTGCCTAGCCTAACCTCGACGAAGTAGTGATGAGGCTAGGACCAGACCACCAAATCAACCTGTGTAGTTATATAATATACAGCAAAAAGTAAAGCAGGAATAAACAAGTAAAGATGGGAGGGGGAAACATGCTGTGGGGAATAGCAGGTAAAACAGAATATCAAGAGAACTATAAAGAAATCAAAATCCAACCACTAACAAGAATAAGGAAAACAAAGGCAGATTTTACTTTCTTTTCACATCTTGTTGCAGGCGTGCTACCCGATCCCATTTCCTGTATCACGTGGCAAGCGTGCCACCCGCTCCCATTTCATTATATCTCGTGGTAGGTGTACCACCCGCTCCCATTTCATTATATCTCGAGGTAGGCGTACCACCCGCTCCCATTTCATTATATCTCGTGGTAGGCGTACCACCCGCTCCCATTTCATTATATCTCGTGGTAGGCGTACCACCCGCTCCCATTTCATTATATCTTGTGGTAGGCATACCACCCGCTCCCATTTACAAGCCAACAATAATCACAAGTAATCCCGGCAAGGGAACAATAATATCAACGAACATCCCGGTAAGGAAACAATGATATCTCAACAATATCCCGAACATGGGAAACGAGTATGACCAAACTTGTTACAACATCTAACTACCTCAGTTGTAACCAAACTTGTTACAACACTTAACTATCTCAACTATAACTAAACTTGGTACAACACCTAACTATCTCAGCTATAACTAAACTTGCTACAATACCTAACACAAAGAATCATCAACCTAAGCATCCGTAAAATCAATTAAGAATATAATGATCTCTTCTCTTTCTCACTTTTACTTCACAATTCACTTTACAACTCAAGCCAATGCTCTAGAGTTTCAATTATCACTTATACTTTCACAATTCGTTATACAACTAGAGCCAACGCTCCTCAATGTTCATAGGTCCCAATTCTTTCCACAACTTTACACAACAAATAGAAACCCTCACCAAGGCACGAATAATACAACGATGTCATGAAAATCACAATATAAGACTCACGGTCATGCTTGACACCAACATATAGATACTCGTCACCATGTCTATACGTCGTACTCAACAAGAAGCAAATAGAAAATAAGACACAATTCCTAATCCCTCAAGCTAAGTTTAGACCAAACACTTACCTCGAACTTCCACGGCCATCTCAAGCCTCAAACACCGCATTTCCTTTTGAATTTGGCTCCAAATCAATCGTATCTAGACATAATTGACTTAATAACATCAATAAATGCTAAACAATTCAATTCCAATACTTAATTATAGCTTTCTAATCATTCTTCCCAAAAATTCAAAAATTACCCCCGGGACCGCTTGGTCAAAACCCGAGGTTCGGACAAAAAACCCGGTCACCCATTCACCCACAAGCCCGAATATATAATTGATTTTCAAATTCGACCCCAAAACGAGGTCAAATTCACAAATAATTAAAAAGACCTAACTCTACCCAAATCCCTAATTTTCTACCCTTAATCACATATTTTTAGGTCTATAATCTAATAGATGTTGATGAAAATGGAAGAAAACAAGTTAAAGATTACTTACCTAAGAGATTATGGAGAGGAAGTGCTTCAAAAATCGCCTAAGAGCTTTGGAGAAGAAGAGGTTTATGAAAAATGGCCAATTCCCCGTAATGCATTCTGTTTTTGAGCTTAAGTAACTGGGTGGATTTTTGTTCTATGCGATCTCGAAAAAAGGAATGCGATCGCATAGGGTAAGGGAAATTAGTCACTGCAATCGCAGAAGAATCAATGCAATCGCATAGAACAAATTGTGACCTCCCAAAATTTACCCAATGCGATTGCGGAAGAATCAATGCGATCGCATACAACAAATTGATGACTACCAAAATTAACTCTATGCGATCGCAGAAGGATCAATGCGATCGCATAGAACAAATTGATGACTACCAAAATTAACTCTATGCGATCGCGAACATTCCTATGCGATCGCATAGAATAAAAACCTGGACACCAGTAACCAGCAAAAACACCAGATTGTCTAAGTCCAAAAATACTCTGATGCCTATCCGAAACTCACCCGAGCCCTTGGGGCTCCAAACTAAATATACATGCTAACTCAAAAACATCATATGAACTTATCCGTGCGATCAAATCGCAAAAATAACATCATTAACAACGAATTAAACCTCAAAATCAAAGAATTTCATCAAACTTCTTAAAAGATCAATTTTTGCAATTTAGATCCGAATCACGTCAAATGACATCCGTTTTTCACCAAATTCCACAGAATCATCTTAAATCATATATAAGACCTGTACCGGGTGCCGGAACCAAAATATGGGCCCGATATCATCATGCTCTAATCAAATTTCATTTCAAATTCCTTTAAATAATTTCGAAAATAATTTTCCTTAAAAATTCATTTCTCGGGCTTGGGACCTCGGAATTCGATTCTGGGCATATGCCCAAGTCCCATATTTTTCCACGGACCCTCCGGGACCGTCAAATCACGGGCCCGGGTCCGTTTACCCAAACTATTAACCGGAATCAACTTAAATCCACTTTAAACTCAAAATTCATCATTTTTTCACAAATTTTCACATATTGGCTTTCTGGTTTTATGCCCGGAATGCACACACAAATCGAGGTGAGACAAAAAGAAGTTTTCAAGGCCTCAAAAACACAAAATTTAATTGAAAAGCAAGTGATAACCTTTTGGGTCATCACATCCTCCACCTCTAAAACAACCGTTCGTCCTCGAACGGACAGAAGAAGGAAGTACCTGAGTCGGGGAAAAGATGGGGATAACGGCTCCGCATATCAGACTCGGACTCCTAGGTAGATTCCTCAGGAGGCTGACCTCTCCACTGAACACGAACAGAAGGAAAACTCTTCGATCTCAACTAACGAACCTGCCGGTCTAGAATAGCTACCGGCTCCTCCTTATAAGACAAGTCCTTGTCCAACTGGACAATGCTGAAATCTAACACGTGGGATGGATCTCTATGATACTTCCGAAGCATGGACACACGAAACACTGGATGCACGACTGATAAGCTCGCGGCAACGCAAGTCTATAAGCCACCTCTCCCACTCGATCAAGAATCTCAAATGGACCAATGAACCTGGGGCTAAGCTTGCCCTTCTTCGCAAATCTCATCACGCCCTTCATAGGCGACACTCGAAGCAATACCCGCTCACCGACCATGAAAGCCAAATCACGGACCTTACGGTCGGCATAACTCTTTTGCCTGGACAGAGCTGTACGAAGCCTATCCTGAATGATCCTGACCTTGTCCAAGGCATCCTGAACCAGATCCGTACCCAACAACCGAGCCTCTCCCGGCTCAAACCATCCAACCGGAGACCGACATCACCTACCATATAAAGCCTCATAAGAAGCCATCTGGATACTCGACTGGTAGCTGTTGTTGCAGGCAAACTACGCTAAAGGTAAAAACTGATCCCACAAGCCTCCAAAGTTAGTGACACAAGCTCGGAGCATATCCTCTAAAATCTGAATAGTCCGCTCGGACTGCCCATCTGTCTGAGGATGAAATGCTATATTCAACTCAACCCGTGTGCCCAACTCTCGCTGAAATGCTCTCCAAAAATGCAAGGTAAACTGCGTACCTCGGTCCGAAATGATTGACAGGGGCACACCATGAAGGCGAACAATCTCCCGGATATAGATCTCAACTAACCTCTCAGAGGAATAGGAGACTGCCACATGAATGAAATACGCTAACTTGGTGGGCCTATCAACAATAACTCACACTGCATCAAACTACCTCTGAGTTCGTGGGAGTCCAACAACGAAGTCCATAGTGATACGCTCTCACTTCCACTCAGGAATATCAATCTGCTGAAATAAACCACCGGGCCTCTGATGCTTGTACTTAACCTGCTGACAATTCAAACACCGAGCCACATATGGAACAATATCCTTCTTCATTCTCCTCCACCAATAATGCTACCGCAAATCCTGATACATCTTAGCGGCACCCGGATGAATAGAGTACCGGAAGCTATGAGCCTCCTCTAAAATCAACTTTCGAAGTCCATCCACATTAGGCATACAAACTCGACCCTGCAATCGTAAGACTCCATCATCACCTAAGGTAACCTGCTTGGCACCACCATGCTGCACCGTGTCTCTAAGGACACACAAATGGGGATCTTCATACTGCCGATCATGGATACGCTCTTATAAAGAAGAACGAGCGACCGTGCAAGCTAACATACGACTAGGCTCAGAAACATCCAGTCTCACAAACTGATTGGCCAAAGCCTGAACATCCAAGGCAAGCAATCTCTCACCGACTGGAATATAAGCAAGACTGCCCATACTGGCTGACTTCCTACTCAAAGCATCGACCACCATATTGTCCTTTCCCGGATGATATAAGATGGTGATATTATAGTCTTTCAACAACTCCAACCACCTCCTCTGCCTCAAATTCAACTCCTTTTGCTTAAACAAATAACACATGCCACACCATACAGATAATTCCTCCAAATCTTCAATGCGTGAACAATGGCTGCCAACTCCAAATCAGAAACTGAATAGTTCCTCTCATGAATCTTTAACTGCCGTGAAGCATAGGCAATGACCTTGCCATCCCGCATCAACACTGTACCAAGCCCAACACGAGATGCATCACAATATATTGTATAAGGCCCTGAACCTGTGGGCAAAACCAACACCGGTGCCGTAGTCAGAGCTGTCTTGAGCTTCTGAAAGCTCGTCCCACACTCGTTCGACCACCTGAACTAGGTACCCTTCTGGGTCATCCTGGTCATCGGGGTTTCGATAGATGAGAACCCCTCCATGAACCGACGATAGTAGCCTGTCAATCCTAAGAAACTCCGAATCTCTGTAGCTGATGCTGGTCTAGGCCAGTTCTTGACTGCCTCAATCTTCTTCGGATCAACCTGAATACCCTCTGTTGACACAACATGACCCAGGAATGCAACTGAGCTCAACCAGAACTCACACTTCGAGAACTTAGCATACAACTGACTATCTCTCAAAGTCTGAAGAACCACTCTAAGGTGCTGCTCGTGCTCCTCCTGGCTGCGGGAATATATCAATATATCATCAATGAAGACTATAACGAATGAATCCAAATAAGGCCTGAACACTCGGTTCATCAAATCCATAAAAGCTGCTGGGGCATTTGTCAACCCGAATAACATCACCAAGAACTCATAATGCCCGTACCGAGCGCGGAAAGCTATCTTAGGGATATCAGATGCCCTAATCCTCAACTGATGGGTGACAAATCTCAAGTCAATCTTTGAAAATACCTTGACACCCTGAAGCTGATCAAACAAATCATCAATCCTCGGTAATGGATACTTATTCTCGATTGTAACCTTGTTCAACTGCCGGTAATCAATACACAACCTCATCGATCTGTCCTTTTTCTTAACAAACAACACCGGCGTACCCCAAGTCAAAACACTAGGTCTAATGAAACCCTTCTCAAGCAAGTCTTGCAACTGGTCCTTCAATTCTTTCAACTCAAGCGGGGCCATACGATAAGGCAGGATAGAAATAGGCTGAGTGCTCGAAGCCAAATCTATGCAAAAATATCCCTGTTAGGTGGCATACCTGGCAGGTCTGAAGGGAATACCTTAGTAAACTCACAAACAACGGGCACGGAATCAATAGAAGGAACCTCAGCACTAGAATCACGAACATATGCCAAGTAGGCCAAACACCCCTTCTCGACCATACGCCGAGCCTTCACATAAGAGATAAAACCACGGGTATAATGACTAGGAGTCCCTCTCCACTCTAAACGAGGCAAACCCGGTAAAGCTAAGGTCGCAGTCTTGGCATGACAGTCCAAGATAGCGTGGTTAGGTGATAACCAGTCCATCCCTAATATGACATCGAAATCATCCATTCCTAGAAGAAGCAAATCTACACGAGTCTCAAGACCTCCAATAACCACTATACATGAACAATGGACGCCATCCACTACAATAGAATCACTCACCGACATAGACACATAAATAGGGGCTGTAATGACCCGATCGGTCATTTTGAGCCCTAGTGCGTCGTTCAGCAGTCTGAGGCCATGAGCAGCTTCATTTCAGGTATTGTGACTTGTTCGCATGGTCGGAATTTAAATTCAGGAAGATCGGAGTTAAATTTAAATGAAAATTCTCATTTGAGAAGCTTAAAGTTGAAAGAATGAACTAGGATTGGATTTTTGAGTAAACGACCTCAGAATCAGGATCTGAAAGTTCCAGCAGGTTCGTATGATGATATCGGACTTGGGCATATGCCCGGTTCGGGTTTTGGGTAACCCGGGAGCATTTTGGCACCTATTGTGGAAGTTAGCATTTTGGAAGAAATTTTTTTAAGTTTGGCTCGGAGTGCATTTCAGTGTTATCGATGTCCGTCTGGGATTTTGAGACTATGAATAGCTCCGTATGGTAATTCTGGAGTTGGGAGCACGATCGAAAGTGAATTCGGAGGTCCGTAGGCCCTTTTGGAGCAATTTGGCTAAAGTTAGAATTTGAAGGTTTTTGAGAAGTTTGACCGGAGGTTGACTTTTTGATATCGAGATCAGAATCCGATTCCGAAAGTTAGAGTAGGTCCGCAATGTCAAATGTGACTTGTGTGCAAAATTTGAAGTCAATCGGACGTGATTTGATAGGTTTAAACATCGGAAATAGAAGTTGGAAAGTTCAAAGTTCATAAAGCTTGAATCAGGGTGTAATTCATGGTTTTAGCGTTGTTTGTTATGATTTGAGGCCTCGAGCAAGTCCCTAATGTGTTTTGGGACTGGTTGGGGTCCCGAGGGCCTCGGGTGGATTCCGGGTGGCTAATGAATCAAATTCGGAGTTTGAAGAAGTGCTGAAGCAGCTGATATCTGGTATTTCCGCTTCTGCGGAAATGGGACCGCAGAAGCGGCCCCGCAGAAGCGAAGAAGAAGTCGCAGAAAAGGACGAGGGCGAGGGCAGCTAGGACCGCAGAAGCGGCCCTTGATCCGCTGATGTAGAACCGCAGAAGCGGTTGGCTTATCGCAGAAGCAAAAATGGGCTTGAGCCCAGGGACCGCAGAAGCGGAATATTTTCCGCAAAAGCGTGACCGCGGAAGTGGGATTATTTCCGTAGAAGCGAAAATCCCTGGAGGCAGAAGGTTAATTTAAAGTCGGGGATTGGCCATTTCTCTCATATTTCTCATGGCTTGGGGCGATTTTGGAGAGCT
>MU688076.1:73496-104898 GCA_026770625.1 Nicotiana glauca | reverse complement strand
CCTATCCATTGTATTCCGGACGGATGTTGTGTTGTATTTTATGTCTTTATCAGTAGTTGCTCATGCACTTGTGACACCGGGTTTCTGGGATGGTTTCAGTGAATCTTTGTACTAATTGGTATTATTTAAGTTTGAATTCAAGAAATGATCTTATTTTATGTGAAACAGAAGGAAAACCCTTAGATTTTCAAAAGCATTAAAAGAGGAAATTAATTGGTAATCTAATTGGCTGGCCTGACAGCGGTGTCCGGCGCCACCACGACCCTTAGTGGATTTTGGGTCGTGACAGTCCTGGCCCAGATTGGAAGTACCGCTTCTGCGGTCCAGAAGCCGCCTATGCGGGACCGCTTCTGCGGTCTAGAAATTGCATTTGCGATTTTCCCTAAGCTGCCTCACATCGCTTCTGCGATCATACGACCGCTTCTGCGGTCTCGCTTCTGCGGTCCAAGAGCTACAGAAGCGGTTATGACAGAAGCAGCAAAGTTGGTTTTTCTCTAAGTTTCAACTTCGCTCGAACCTCGACCATTTGACGCTCGGGGCTCCCGAGCCCCTCCCGAACATATCGACAAGTCTGAAATCATGAGGCGGACCTAGTCGGACCCTCGAAACACCCAAAACAACGCTAAATCAAGGGGTCAAACCCCAAAACCAATTGAATCAACTTAATAAACTTCAAGTTCCTAATTTCCCTTCAACGGGTCAAAACACCCTTAAACTACTCGGATTGACACCAAATTTTACGGGTGGGTCTTAAATGATATTTCGTACTTGTACCAAGTTTCGGAATCGAAATCCGAACCCGATGCCTATGAAAACAATGATTTCTTAGTTTATTTAATTCTTTGAAACTTAAACTTAACAATTTTACATAAAAATTCATTACCCGGGCTAGGGACCTCGAAATTCGATTCCGGGCATACATCCAGGTCCCATATTTTCCCGCGAACCCTCAGAAATTGTCAAATCACAATTCCGGGTCCGTTTCCCCAAAATATTGACCGAAGACAAACTTGGCATTTTTAAAGGAACTTGAAGAAGCAACTAGGATTAATCTCCCTCAGACTCTTCTAACTTCCGAACCACCCATCCCCGCAAGTCATAAATTTGCTAAAGCAAGTGCGGGAAGTATTATTTAGGGGAATGGGGTTCGAAAATGCAAGTCGACCAATCGCGTCGTTACAATCAACCCCTTCCTATAAAGATGAAGCTTAACTTCCGCCGGTTTTTGAAACTTCATACAGTCACCCTAACACAAAGGCACCTAATTACTCATTCACTTTGGTATGGTGGAAGTGACATTGTATGTCTAATAAAGTCATCAACCCCTTCTACAAAGCCCTCCCCCAATCCCTACCAATTAGAATAATTCCTATTGTACATCCAAGTACGATGTTCCATCAATACAAATAAAACAAGAACAAATTAATTTAGTTATTTCATATCATAATCTTTTTTATAAACTAAAAGTTCAACTACAAATCCTAAAAGTTCAATTCATATCCTAAAATTTTAATTTATAAACTAAACGTTCAATTCATAAACTAAAAGTTCAACTCATATCCAAAAATTTCAAAATACTAAAAATTCAATTTAATATCCAAAAGGTCCAATTCATAAACTGAAAGTTCAACTACAAATCCTAAAATTTCAATTTATATCCTAAAATTTCAATTTATAAGATAAAAATTTAATTTAATATCCAAAAGGTCCAATTCATAAACTAAAGTTCAACTACAAATCCTAAAAGTTCAATTCATATCCTAAAATTTTAATTTATAAACTAAAAGTTCAATTTATAAACTAAAAGTCTAATTCATAAATTAAAAGTTCAACTACAAATCCTAAAAGTTCAATTCATATCCTAAAATTTCAATTTATAAACTAAAAGTTCAGCTCATATCCAAAAATTTCAATTTATAAACCCTATTCATCAATAACATATAATGTTAAAAGAATTGAAACACTAATTGAAATAATAAAATATAATATTTAAATAATTGAAACAAAAACTAGAAATAACAAAGAAATGGGTTGTAATGCAAACCTCAATTTTTTAGGGTTTAGAAGAGGGGCGGAGCAGTGGCAGCGGCAACGGCAACTCCGACGACGGGGATGACGTTAGGCGGTGGCTACACGGGGTGGGGAATGAGATTTGTGTGGGGGAAATAGAGAAGGAGAATAGGGAGGAGTTAGAAAAATTTAGGGAAGAAAATAAGAGAAATGGGGGGAAACCCGTTTTTAGATTCTGATTTTCAAAATTACCGGCCAAAGTTGGTCGGTACATTAAGTGTTGATTGTTTGACCAAATTCCGACCAACTTTGTTAGGTTTTCTTAAAAGACAACTAATTTTTTTTGTTTTTATTTTTTAACATATTATAAGCTATAAAGAAATTATTAATAACTATAAATATTTATTTTATTTAACTACAATTCTTATAAATAATTATAAGCTATAAGCATAATCTTTACAAAAATTATATTAACTAGATAATTACTTTTAATAGATTATAATAGCATCTATGTAAGTAAATTTTTAAGTTATATTTATGTCATGACCCATTTTACCATAATAGGTCATGATGGCGCCTAACACCATTGTCAGGCCAGCCGATGCGAAAATGTGATTAAGTTCTCATTTTTACCTTAGCCAATAAACAGTTATACTAGAGATTCAAACATAAAAGGTAAGATCAGTAAGGATCATAAAGTGCTACAATAGCAATACACCCCAGAATAAATGTCTACTACTGTGTGTACCAAAACCTAGTGTCAAAAGCTACGAGCGACTAGTAGAATATACACAAAAGAATAACATACTATCCTACTGTCTAAATAAGGATAGACAGAAACAAAAGTACAAGAAAGGACTTCCTCGGCTGCGGATCGGCATGAGAGAGAAGCAACTCACCGTAGAAGTCCCCAAGCGTGCTCACTGCTGCGCACCAGGATAAGGCCCAGATCCACCTGCCTCAAAGCCTGTACATTTAAGTACAGAAGCGTAGCATGAGTACATAAACCACATGTACTCAGTAAGTATCCCCTCTAATCTCGAAGAAGTAGAGACGAGTGGTCGACTTGATACTTACTAAGGTCAAGATAATATAATGTAATAAGGTGATATGTACAACATGAAGGATTTTAATAACACAAGTTTAATAGAAGAGCCAAATTCATGTTCTCGTCATAATTAAATTGCCTGTTTTCCCTTTTCATATCAAATATGTGATCATGTCATAACTAAATGCAAGCATATAAATCATGCACAAACATGCCGAGGTCGACGGCCCGCTCCAACGAAAAATAAATTGTGCAGTGCCGAGGGTCGAGCGGCACGAACCATAGATGCATCTATTATCACCGAGGCGATCGGCCCGATCCATAATCATCAAGAAAATATCAAGAAAAGCACATAAGGCTCAATTATATACAAGGGAATTCCTACCAAGGCTCAACAACTCATACGTTCACTTTTCATTCCCTCAAGTCTCTAGCAAGTCAAAATGATTATATTGGCAAGTTAAAATAAGAGATATTCCCCAATTAGACATGGCATGGGTCCTAAACTACCCGAACAATTATCATATAGTAGCTACGCACGGACTCTTGTCACCTAGTACGTACGTTGCCCCCGCATTTAGCAACAATTACTCATTTAAAATCCTATGGGGACAATTACCTCTTACAAGGTTAGAAAGGAGACTCACCTCGCTCCAAAGTGCACTCCTAATATCCAAGAACGAGCCCGAGTCCTTAATTCGAAGCCGGACCATCCCAAACTAATCAAACGAAGCAAGAACTAGTAAATAAAGGCTTACAAGGTTGAATTCTACCTATTTAATCAATTTCCTAGCCATTAACACAAGTTTCCTAAATTTCGACCCCGGACCCACGTGCACGGATTCCGAGATTTTTCGAAGGAAGTTGTTCCCTATCACCTAAGGATCACAAATATATGATTTCTAGTTCATTACATGGAAAATTATGTGATAAAATCTTAGTTTTCATTAAACCCTAGGTCTAGATCAAATCCCTTTTTTACCAAATTTTTAGTGTTAAGTCTACCTAATGTTTATGTATTTGAACTAAAAGTGAGTGGGAATTACTTACCTTGCAGTGATATGTGGAAACTCCCCCTTTAGAATCACCAAAATCGCCTAACTGTTGATGGAAATATGGAAGAAATGAGCTTGAGCTCGTATTAAATGAGCTTCTGTCCCCAGCGATTTTCGCTTCTCTGGGCTCCGCTTCTGCGGAGAATGGCCGCTTATGCGGCTTCTTGGCAACTGGGGCTCGACCGCTTCTGCGGTCTGGGGGCCTCATAGGCGGAATCGATTATGCGGTCCCAGGGCCACTTCTGCGAAATAGGGGAACTGAGCCGGACCGCTTATGCGGTCTAGGGGTCGCAGGAGCGGGACCGCTTCTGCGCTTTCCCAGGACTTGATCCTTTCCGCTTCCGCGATGAGGCGACTGCTTCTGAGCTCCAAGAGCCGCAGAAGCGGTTATGACAGAAGCAGCAGATGGAGCTTTTCCTAAGTTTTCAACTTCACTCGAACCTCGACCATTTGACGCTCGGGGCTCCCGAGCCCCGCCCGAACATACCGACAAATCTGAAATTACGAGGCGGACCTAAACCCTCGAAACACTCAAAACAACTTTAAATTGAGGAATCACACCCCAAAACCCAATATCTCAAATCATTGAACTTCAAGTTCTAAACTTTCCTCCAACGGGTCAAAACGCCCTTAAACTACTTGGATTGACACCAAGTTTTACGGGTAGGTCTTAACTGATATTTCGGACTTGTACCAAGTTTCGAAATCGAAATCTGAACCCGATACCTATGAAAACAATGATTTCTTAGTTTATTTAATTCTTTGAAACTTAAACTTAACAATTTTACATAAAAATTCATTACTCGGGCTATGGACCTTGGAATTCGATTCCGGGCATACACCCAGGTCCCATATTTTCCCACGGACCCTCAGAAATTGTCAAATTATGATTTTGGGTCCGTTTCCCCAAAATATTGACCGAAGACAAACTTGGCCTTTTTAAAGGAACTTAAAGAAGCAACTAGGCTTAAATCTTGCTCAGTACTCTTCTAACTTCTGAACCACCCATCCCCGCAAGTCATAAATTAGCTAAAGCAAGTACGGAAAGTATTATTTAAGGGAACAGAATTGAGAATGCAAAACGACCAGTCGGGTCGTTACATCCTCCACCTCTTAAACAAACGTTTGTCCTCGAACGGACATAGAAAGATACCTAGACTTCTGAATAAGTCGGGATATCGGCTCCGCATGTCCTCCTCGAACTCCCAGGTCGTCTTCTCGACCGGTTGGCCCCTCCACTGGACTCTTATCACAGAAATCCTCTTGGACCTCAACTGGCGGTCCTGTCTATCAACAATGGCAACTGGCTCCTCCTCGTAGCTCATGCTCTCATCTAACCGAATGGTACTGAAATCCAACACATGCGAATAGTCGGCATGATACTTCCGGAGCATCGATAGATGGAAGACTGGATGAACTCCTGATAAACTGGGAGGTAAAGTGAGCTCATAGGCAACCTCCCCAACTCGCCTCAACACCTCAAAGGGGCCAATAAACCTTGGGCTCAACTTTCCCTTCTTCCCGAATCTCATAATGCCCTTCATGGGCGAAACCTTCAAGAGAACCTTCTCGCCAACCATAAATGATACATCACGTGCCTTCTGATCCGTGTAACTCTTCTGCTTGGACTGAGCTGTGCGAAGTCTCTCCTGAATCAACTTCACCTTATCCAAGACATCCTAAACCAAGTCTGTACCAAGCAGCTTAGCCTCACCAGGCTCAAACCACCCGATCGGAGAACGATAACGCCGACCATATAATGCCTCATACAGGGCCATCTCTATGCTGGACTGATAGCTGTTATTATATGCAAACTCTGACAAGGGTAAGAACTGATCCCACTGGCCTCCAAAGTCAATCACGCATGCTCTAAGCATATCCTCTAAAATCTGAACTGTCCGCTCCGACTGCCCGTCGGTCTGAGGATGGAATGCCGTGCCAAGCTCCACGCGGGTCCCCAACTCACTCTGAATAGCTCTCCAGAAGTGGGAAGTGAACTGAGGGCCTCTGTCTGATATGATGGAGACCGGCACACCGTGCAATCTCACTATTTCCCGAATGTAAATCTGGGCATATCTCTCCGCCGTGTAAGTAGTCTCCACTGGAATGAAATGGGCAGACTTGGTCAATCTATCCACAATAACCCACACTGAATTAACCTTCCGCTGAGTCTGCGGCAACCCAACCACGAAATCCATAGTGATGCGCTCCCACTTCTATTCCGGAATGGGCATCCGCTGAAGTAGGCCACCTGGCCTCTGGTGCTCATGCTTGACCTGCTGGCAATTCAAACATTTAGCTGCATACTCCGCAATGTACTTCTTCATCCTCCACCACCACTAATGCTGCCTCAGATCACGATACATCTTCGTGGCACCTGGATGAATGGAGTACCTCAACCTGTGGGCCCCATCTAGAACTCTCTCTCTCAAGCCATCAACATTAGGAACACATACACGGCCCTGAAGCCGTAACACACCATCCTCACCAATAGAAATCTCCCTGGCACCTCCCTGAAGTACCATCTCTCTGAGAACTGCCAGACGTGGATCATCGAGCTGTCGGGCCTTAATCTCCCCCAACGACGAAGACTGAGTAACCACACATGCTAGGACTTGGTTGGGCTCTGAAATATCCAATCTCACAAGTCTGCTAGCTAAAGACTGAACGTCCAAAGCTAATGGTCTCATCTCAGCAGGAATAAATGCCAAGCTACCCATACTCTCCGCCTTCATACTTAAGGTATCCGCAACCACATTTTCCTTGCCTGGATGATAAAGAATGGTAATATCATAATCCTTTAGTAGCTCAAGCCACCTGCGCTACCTCAAATTAAGATCACTCTGCTTGAACAAATGCTACAAGCTGCGATGGTCTGTATAAACCTCACATGACACTCCATATAAATAATGTCTCCATATCTTAAGAGCATGAACAATCGCCGCCAATTCTAGATCATGCACAGGGTAATTTTTCTCATGAACCTTCAGCTGACGTGAAGCATATGCAATAACTCACCCCTCCTGCATCAACACACATCTCAAGCCGACATGAGAAGCGTCGCAATACACTGTATGCATCCCTGAATCGGAAGGCAATACAAGAATTGGTGTCGTGGTCAAAGCCGTCTTGAGCTTCTGGAAGCTCTCCTCACAATCGTCGGACCAACAGAACGGGGCACCCTTTTGGGTCAATCTTGTCAGAGGGGATGCAATAGACAAAAAACCCTGTACGAATCTCCGGTAATAACCTGCTAGCCCCAAGAAACTCCTGATCTCGGTCACTGAAGTAGGACGTGGCCAACTCTGAACTGCCTCAATCTTCTTGGGATCCACTTTAATACCCTCTCCTGACACTACATGCCCCAAGAATGCTACTGACTCTAGCCAAAACTCGCACTTGGAGAACTTAGCATAAAGCTTCTGCTCTCGCAAGGTCTGAAGCACTACTCTTAAATGATGCTCGTACTCCCCCAGGCTACGCGAGTATATCAAGATGTCGTCAATGAAGACGATAACAAAGGAATCAATATTCAACACCCTGTTCATCAAGTCCATAAATGTCGTTGGAGCATTAGTAAAGCCAAATGACATCACCAGGAACTCATAGTGGCCATATCTAGTCCTGAATGCGGTCTTCGGAATATGTGAATCCCGAATCTTCAGTTGATGATACCCTGACCTCAGGTCAATCTTCGAGAACACCCTAGCACCCTGCAGCTGGTCAAACAAATAATCAATACGGGGCAATGGATACTTGTTCTTGATGGTGACTTTTTTCAACTGGCGGTAATCAATGCACATCCGCATAGTCCCATCCTTCTTCTTTACAAACAGCACTGGTGCACCCCAAGGCGATACACTGGGCCTAACAAACCCCTTTGCTAGCAACTCCTCCAACTGCTCCTTCAACTCCTTTAACTCTCTAGGAGCCATACGGTATGGCGGGATAGATATAGGCTGAGTGCCTGGAGCCAAATCAATACAGAAATCAACATCACGATTTGAAAGCATGCTAGGAAGATCAGAAGGAAAAACATCGACAAACTCTCGGACTACTGGCACTGAATCCATCGCCGGAGACTCTGCGGTGGTGTCTAAAACATAAGCTAAGTAGGCCAAACACCCCTTCTCAACCATGTGTTGAGCCTTTAGGAAGGAAATGACCCTGCTGGGTGTATCCACAGTGGAACCCCTCCACTCCAATCTCGACAACCCTGGGATCGCTAGAGAAACTGTCTTGGCATGGCAATCTAGAACGGCATGATATGAAGATAACCAATCCATGCCCAGAATAACCTCAAAATCGATTATATCGAGCAACAGGAGGTCTGCTCTAGTCTCAAGACCACAGAAAATAACCACACAAGACCGGTAGACCCGGTTCACAACCATAGAATCACCCACAAGAGTGGACATATGAACAGGAATACCCAAGGGCTTAGGAGAAATAGCAAGAAAACGAGCGAACAGAGATGATACATATGAATAAGTAGACCCTGGATCAAATAATACCGATGCACCTCTACCGCTGACGGAAATAATACCTGTGATGACGGCATCTGAGGCCAATGCATCTGGCCTGGCTAGGAGGGCATAGAATCTAGCTGGAGCACCGGCTGTCTGGCCTCCAGCTGGCTGACCTCTCCCTGTCTGGCCTTTACCCCTGGAACGACCTCTACCAGTCTGCTCTCCACCTCTAGGCGGCTGGACCGCTGGTACTGGAGTCACGGGATGTTGCCCCTGCTTTAATGCCTTGCCCCTAAGCCTGGGGTAGTATCTCCTCATATGGCCTGCGTCCCCGCACTCAAAATAACGTGGTGCGGCGGCCTGCTGTACAGATGGCTGACCCTGAATACCAAAAGGCCCACTAGAAGAAGCCCGAGTAACCGGCGGGCGGTAAGAACTCTCCGGCATAACACTGAAATAAGGACCGGAAGACTCCGGAGGACCTGAATACCCGTTAGATGAACCCTGAACAGCTGGCGGGCGGTAAGAACTCTCTGGAATGGCGCTAAAATAGGAGCGCGCTGGAGCACCCCGAGCTGGTGGTGCTGGAGCCGGGGGCCTACTGGGCTGACCCCTCCCAAAGTGACCTCTGCCCCTGGCTGGGGCACCTCTGAACTGTCCTGAGAATCTGGCCCTCTTGTCCTGCTGCATATTCTCTCGACCCCTCAAACGGTAACCCTCAATCCTGCGGGCAATCTCAAGTACTAGATGACATCCAGTGCCCATCTCTACCTCACGAGCCATACCCGACCGGATAGTGGGATGTAACCCTACAACAAACCTTTGTACCCTCTCTGCCTCTATGGAAAGTATCATGAGTGCATGGTGAGACAACTTAGAGAACCTCGCCTCATAGTCGGTCACTGACATATGACCCTGCTCCAAATACTCAAACTGATGACGTAGCTCTTCCTTCTCAGAGGGTGGAATGTACCGATCAAGAAACAACTGAGTGAACTGACCCCAAGTGAGGGGAGGAGCGTCTGCTGCCCTGCTAAGCAAGTAAGACTGCCACCATCTATGGGCCCTGCCCTCCAACTAAAAAGTAGTGAAGTCGACTCCATGTGACTCTAATATCCTCATGTTGTGCAGTCTATCCCTGCACATGTCAATGAAATCCTGGGTGTCCTCATGACGTTTGCCCCCGAAGACTGGAGGGTGCAACCTGGTCCATTTTTCTAATAACTTATGCGGATCGCCGTCCACAGCTGGACTGGGCTGGGGTGCCGCTGCAACAAGTGGCTGGATCCCCTCTCCGGGTAGTGCACCCGGAGTATGATAAACTGCGGATGCATGACCTAGAGCCTATGCAGTAGGGGTCTGTGCTCCCCCTCCTGCTTGTGAGGTAGCTGGATCTACTGGAAATAAACCAGACTGAGTCATAGTGTACATGAACCGAAGCATACGGCCCATGACCTCCTAAAATCCTGGCGCAGTCATGAAATCTACCGGAGTAGGCACAGCTGTGGGCGCCTCGCCCTGCTCCTCAATAATGGGATCCCTTGCAGGGTCTGCTGGTGGTGCATCTGGAATAGCCCTGGGGCGCCCTCGTCCCCTACCACGGGCTGGTTCCCTCCCCTGGCCTCTACCTCGGCCTCTAGCAACGGGGGGAGCAACGCCTCCCGGGTCCGGAACGTCGGCAGTACGAGTCCTCACCATCTGTGAGAGAATAGAAGAGGAAACTTAGTACACTGACCACCGCACGATGAAGAATGAATAAAGAGTAGTCTTTCCTAACACCCTATAGCCCCTCGAAGATAAATATAGACGTCTCCGTACCGATCTACAAGACTCTATTAGGTTTGCCCGTAACTTGTGAGACCTACATGAACCTAGTGCTCTGATACCATGTTGTCACGACCCATTTTACCATAATAGGTCATGATGGTGCCTAACACCATTGTCAGGCCAACCGATGCGGAAATGTGATTAAGTTCTCATTTTTACCTTAGCCAATAAACAGTTATACTAGAGATTCGAACATAAAAGGTAAGACTAGTAAGGATCATAAAGTGCTACAATAGCAATACACCCCAGAATAAATGTCTACTACTGTGTGTGCCAGTACCTGGTGTCACAAGCTACGGGCGACTAGTAGAATATACACAAAAGAATAACATACTATCCTACTGTCTGAATCAGGATAAACAGAAACAAAATTACAAGAAAGGACTTCCTCGGCTGCGGATCGGCATGAGAGAGAAGCAACTCACCGTATAAGTCCCCAAGCGTGCTCACTGCTGCGCACCAGGATAATGCCCAGATCCACCTGCCTTAGAGCCTGTACATTTTAGTACAGAAGCATATCATGAGTACATAAACAACATGCACTCAGTAAGTATCCTATCTAATCTCGAAGAAGTAGAGACGAGAGGTCGACTTGATATTTACTAAGGTCAAGATAATATAATGTAATAAAGAGATATGTACAGCATGAAGGATTTTAATAACACAAGTTTAATAGAAGAGCCAAATTCATGTTCTCGTCATAATTAAATTGCTTGTTTTCCCTTTTCATATCAAATATGTGATCATGTCATAACTAAATGCAAGCATATAAATCATGCACAAACATGCCGAGGTCGACGACCCACTCCAATAGAAAATAAATTATGCACTACCGAGGGTCGAGCGACACGAACCATAGATGCATCTATTATCACCGAGGCGATCGGCCCGATCCATAATCAACAAGAAAATATCAAGAAAAGCACATAAGGCTCTATTATCACCGAGGCGGAATTGCTTATGCGGTGCCAGGGCCGCTTCTGCAAATTAGGGGAACTGAGCCGGACTGCCTTTGCGGTCTAGGGGTCGCAGGAGCGGGACCGCTTCTGCGGTCCCTGGGCCGCTTCTGCGGTTTCCCAGGACTTGATCCTTTCCACTTCCGTGATGAGGCGACCGCTTCTGCGGTCTCGCTTCTGCGGTCCAAGAGCCGCAGAAGCGGTTATGACAGAAGCAGCAGATGGAGTTTTTCCTAAGTTTTCAACTTCACTCGAACCTCGACCATTTGACGCTCAGGGCTCCCGAGCCCCACCCGAACATACTGACAAGTCTGAAATCACGAGGCGGACCTACTCGAACCCTCGAAACACTCAAAACAACATTAAATTGAGGAATCACACCCCAAAACCCAATATCTCAAATAATTGAACTTCAAGTTCTAAACTTTCCTCCAACGGTTCAAAACGCCCTTAAACTACTCGGATTGACACCAAATTTTACGGGTAGGTCTTAACTGATATTTCGTACTTGTACCAAGTTTCAGAATCGAAATCCGAACCCGATACCTATGAAAACAATGATTTCTTAGTTTATTTAATTCTTTGAAACTTAAACTTAACAATTTTACATAAAAATTCATTACTCGGGCTAGGGACCTCGGAATTCGATTTCGGGCATACGCCCAGGTCCCATATTTTCCCGCGGACCCTCAGAAATTGTCAAATCATGATTCCGGGTCCGTTTCCCTAAAATATTGACCGAAGTCAAACTTGGCCTTTTTAAAGAAACTTAAAGAAGCAACTAGTCTTAAATCTTGTTCAGTACTCTTCTAACTTCTGAACCACCCATCCCCGCAAGTCATAAATTAGCTAAAGCAAGTGTGAAAAGTATTATTTAAGGGAACGGGGTTCGAGAATGCAAAATGACCAGTCGGGTCGTTACAATTTAAGTATATGAGTAATTCTCACACACACATAAACTATATTGTAATTGATTATCAATCTTATACATTACTACGTACTATATTGTAATTCATCGACTTATATATATAGGTGAGATGTTTTATTTTTAATATTCAATGATGCATCTAAGTAAGTTATAAGTCGATGAATCAATTTACAAACAGATATATTTGATGATAAATTATATATACTAATTAGGATCTTCACAAGTCTATCAATCCCTAAAAGAACCAGACCCTTATCTATATAGATATAGATATAGGTGAGACGTTTTGTTGTTAATATTTAATGATGCATTTGAGTAAGTTATAAGTCGATAAATCAATTTACAAACAAATATATTTGATGATAAATTATATATACTATTTAGGATCTTCACAAGGTCAAAAGTTCATTCTTTAAAACTCAATAGTTAATTTCTACTCTTTTCCACCTTCTTTTGGACACCATTTTCTAGCTTTTCAAAGGAAGTTTTACCTACAAACTAACTCATTTCCCATTTCGCTAATACGTGGCAATACCTTTTTCATACTTTATTCAAAAACAGATGAAATAAATAAACTATAAACTTGTTTGAGTATCATATATTTACCACGTATAGACGCCACCCATTCTAAAGCCCTAGACCCAAAGAAAAACCTAAAACAATACACCCTAGACCTAAAGAGTGGGTTGTTTCAATTTCTTTGCAATTCATGCAAATTTCAAAACCCTAGACGTAGAAGCCACAGGATTACATATTTTTGGTATGTGTGTATCTCACACTATTTCAACTTCAATAGCAACGCAACTGATGCAACCGCACCTTTTGATATATATTCATGGTTATGGTCAGGGGGATTCGTGGTATTGTATTGATTTACAGTCCTTACCTGAGCAACTTTCTTCGATTGCCGAAATCGCTGTTGAATACGGAGGAAGCTAGGCCGTTATAGGTGGACACATCTACTGGGCTGTCCGAATCAAACATTGTGAAGCATACTTCTGTACAGAATTATATAGGCACAAAATGGCCTACTCTTCTATGGAATTATATAGGCACAAAATCACAAGCCCTAATCCCTCCTCATGGAAAATCGTTTCTTCTTCTAAGAAACTTCGTAGAAACCAAGCCTGTGTTTTCGCCCTCGATAGGAAGATCTATGTTCTCGGAGGCAAAATAAATTCAGGTGAAGCCAAAAAGGACAACGAAGGGAGGTTTTGTGGAGAAGTTTACTACGTTGACACACAAATTTGGGATCTGTGTGCATTGAATGTCCAGGATTTTGCTACTTTTACTAGTAGTACTACTGTCCTTATGAAAAATAAGGAAGGAGAAGCAATCGTTTTATGTTACTCGATTCTAACGGGTCATTTGATATTTTACAATGTAATAGAGGATGATTTTAAATTTGAAGTTCATCCCCACTTTAATATCAGAGAACGTCTAGACAAGATCCCTAATGGGTTTGATGAGAATGACAGTGGCAAACTATTCCGTGTGGCAACAAGTGTAAGGCCGGTTGTAAGCAACTCAATATTGTATTGGTTTACCTCTTACCTTCGCTTATATGGATATGATCTTTTCGAGAAAAGACGGTTTAAATCAACAAGTCTTGAAGGAAAATCGGATTGACAAAATTAAGTCCTTATTATATAATGGATTCTCATAGAGATGCAGTTTTAGTTGACTTGTATAATGGAATTTTTTTTGTGATTGCTCCTTTACCTATGGGAAAATTGGGAGTGGCGGTCCTTGCTGTCTCCAAATGCGCAGACTCTTTAGTTGTGTCTGTGGCCTTATGCCGCACTTTATCTGCTTATCCTTGTTGTACTCCTCTTGATGGAAAGGCAATGGAGAACTAATTATTAATGGCATTTTTAGTGCTTTGCAACTTAAAATTTATGTGTTTTATACTTTAGTTGTATGCACGCGGAATGGTGTATTGTATTATATTGTT
This sequence comes from Nicotiana glauca, assembly GCA_026770625.1. Taxonomy (NCBI): domain Eukaryota; kingdom Viridiplantae; phylum Streptophyta; class Magnoliopsida; order Solanales; family Solanaceae; genus Nicotiana; species Nicotiana glauca. Next base: position 90,651 of record MU688076.1, on the reverse strand, counting down.
ACTTTAAATATAATATTTATTTTGATTGTTATTTAAATTTTATTATATCATATCGTTAAATCCATAGTTATGTAACGACGAAAAGTGTCACGTAACGATCGATTTGGTATAGTCGCATCATTACCTTATTTTTTTCTCATCTCGCCCTTCTTCTTTTTATGTAATATTATAATTTATCCTTCACCCTATCTTTTTATGTAATAATTCTACGTGTATCCTATTTTTTACTGTAATATTGCATGTTTATTCTCCATGTATTGGTGCAAAGAGTCATGAAATAATCGCAAACAATGTAATATATTCAAATATTGTATTCATTAGAACAATACAATACAATACACACAATACGATTCTTTATGAAATAACATGTAACAACAATCCAAATAAGTTGTTACTGTTTTTCCTTTATAAGATACCAAACGTGTAGGGGCATTTTCCGGGGAAGTGTTTGGTTTATGTGTTATGTAAAATTGTCCCGTCAAAGTAAAATACAATGGATGAGCTTTGTATTGACACTACTAGAAATCCGGAAAAAAGCGACCACAAAAAGCGACTAAAGGTGGTCGCTTACAAGTCACAAAGCGACCAAAAAGCGTCCAAATTGGCTTGGTCGCTATTTTGCTGGTCCCTTTACCTTAGAGACAAAAGTTGGTCGCTTGTCATGACCCAAAATCCACTAAGGGTTGTGATGGCGCCAAACACTGCTGTCAGGCAAGCCAACCAAATTACTTAATCCAAATCTCGTTTTAATACTTTTTAAAATCCAGGAATTTCCTTCAAATTTAGCAATTTTAAAAGATAATAGTCTCAAATCGAATTCAAATGATAAGTAGTTAATATAAAATACTTCAAACCATCCCAGATGCCGGTGTCACAAGTGCATGAGCATCTACTGACAAGAAAATAAAATACAACATCGGTCCAAAATACAGTGGACAGAAAGTAAATACAATATGCTGGAAGGGACTGCTCTAGCTGCGGCCGTATCAAATAATGCAGCTCACCTAGTCCCAGAATCATCCGTGCTGCTACGCCCAGTAGACCGCTAGAGTTATATATACCTGTGCAAAAAAAAATGCACAGAAGTGTAGTATGAGTATGTAAACCAAATGTACTCAATGTGTATCCCGCCTAATCTCGAAGAAGTAGAGACGAGATGGTCAACTTCGACACTTACTAGTGGTCTAATAATGATGTCAATATTACATTAAATCGTGAATTTCTACCAACATAATTTTTATCAAATAGAAGGAAACAAGTAAACTATTATTCCTTTTTATGGGAAATTTACCAAATTCCTTTTTCCATTATTTTCCAAATATTCTCAAGCCATGAAGAGGCAATAACAACTTTAATAAGTTCAAGCAGTAATACAAGCATGCGCAAGTCATGCCGAGGTCGACGGCCCGCTCCAACAGAAATGTAAACTATGCACTTGCCGAGGGTCGACGACGCGCCTATAGATGTATCTATTTTAATCTACCGAGGCGTTCGTCCTGTTCCAAAATATAACACACAGACAGTCAATCAAGAAGTCCACACAGAGTAATTATCCAATGAAAACAAATCCTCTTTTAACCATTTAAGAAAAATGAGATTTTATCTGTTTAGAAATTCATTTGCTAATTCGATGTTATTTAAGCAATTCAAATGTCGGTAAGTTTACAATTAATCCAAGTATGGCATGCTTTTGCATCCTAACTACCCGGACAATGGCATAATAGTAGCTAGGCACGGACTCTCGTCACCTCGTGAGTACGTAGCCCCCACAAATAGGAGCACATAATCAATTAATTCACCTATGGGGACAATTCCCTCGTACAAGGTTAGAAAGGAGACTCACCTCGCTCCGAAGGTCCATAACCGGCATTCCACGCCCTTCCGAAGGCTCGAATCGATGCACAACGCTCCAAAACTAGCCAATAATTATATAAATCCATTAATATATGCTAAGGTACTCATTATAATTCAATTTATAGCAATTCCTAACCCCGATCGAAAAGTTGACAAAAATGCCTTCGGGCCCACATGGCCGGAATCTGAAATTTTTTGAAGAATAAGTTTATCCATGGCCTCACGAACTCAAATATATGATTTTCTCTAAATTCCATACCCAAAATCGCGGTTAAATTTCAAGAATATAAATTCTAGGTCTTTCTACCAAAACCCCTAAATTTCCACCAATTTCATGCTCAAATCCATATATAATTGAAGTATTTAACTCAAAGTAGGTGAGGATATCTTACCCTATCGTTGATGACGAAAATCCCCTCTTGAAGCTCCCTAAAATCGCCCATGCCAAGAGAAAAATGGGAGAAGAATGGCCAAATCGTGCATTTAAAACAATTCTGCCTCCAGCTATTTCCACACCTGTGGTCTCTTGACCGCTTCTGCGGTTCCGCAGGTGCGGTTAAATTACCGCTTCTGCGGTCCTCCCTAGGCTGCCCTTTTTTTCTTCTGCTACAAGCCTCCCGCTGATACGGTCCTATTTCTGTGGAACTCTGACCGCATCTGCGGTCCACTCCAACTTGCCCTCTTCCGCTTCTGCGACCAGCCTTCCGCAGATGCGGCCCCGCTTCTGCGAAACCTTGACCGCATCTGCGGTCCTCGAGCCCTTGACCAAAACTCTGCTTCTGCGATGCCTCTACGGAAATATGACCGTATCTGCGGTCCTTCCTCTTCTAGCCCAAAACCGCTTCTGCGGTTGAATTGCCGCATCTGCGATCCAAAACCGCAAATGCAGTTATGACAGCAACCAGTAAGCCTCAGCCTTCCAAAATTTCCATTTTCGATCCGTTAACCACCCAGAATCCACCCGAGGCCCCCGGTACCTCAACCAAACCTACCAACCAATCCCAAAACACGCTACGGACTTGCTCAAGGACTCAAATCACATCAAATAACGCTAAAATCATGAATCAACCTCCAATCCAAGCTTTATGAACTTCAGACTTTCCAACTTCTACTTTCGATGCTTAAATATATCAAATCACATCCGATTGACTTCAAATTTTGCACACAAGTCATATTCGACGTTGCGAACCTACTCTAGCTTTCGGAATCAGATTCCAACCCCGATATCCAAAAGTCAACTTCCAGTCAAACCTCTCAAAATCCTCCGAATTCTATCTTTAGCCAAATGGTTCCAAAATGACCTACGGACCTCCGAATTTACTTTCGATCGTGCTCCCAACTCCAGAATCACCATACGGAGTCATTCCTAGACTTGGAATCCCAAACAGACATCGATATCACTGAAATGCATTTCAACCCAAACTTATGAAATTTATTCTAAAATGCTAATTTCCTCAATGGGCGCCAAAACACTCCCGGGTTATCCAAAACCCGAACCGAGCATACGCCCAAGTCCGTAATCATCATACGAACCTGCTGGAACCTTCAAATCCCGATTCCGAGGTCGTTTACTCAAAATTCCAATCCTAGTTCATTCTTTCAACTTTAAGCTTCCGAAACAAGAATTCTCTTGCCAAATCCACTCTGAACTTCCCGAAATTCAATTCCGACTGCGGTGCAAGTCGTAATACCTGAGTTGAAGCTGTTCGTGGCCTCAGACTACTAAACGACGCGCTAGGGCTCAAAACGACCGGTCGGGTCGTTACATCGCTAATTAGCGACCAACTTTGGTCTCTAAAGTAAAAGGACCAAATATTTCGGTAAACAATAACCGACCAACTTTGGTCGCTTTAATATTTTAATAATATAAATTTAGCGACCAAAGTTGGTCTCTATATTTAAATTACATTTTTTATTTATTCATTAATATTCAAAATATAGCAACCAACTTTAGTCTGTAAACCAAATATTATATTTTAAAATCTGAAAAATAGGCTTTTTTTTTAAAAAAAAAAATTTTAAACTTAAGCGACCAAAATTGGTTGCTCACTTCAAGAATTTAATTTTTTCTTAAACATAAGCGACCAAAATTGGTTGCTAATTTCCAGAATTTTTTTTAATAGAATAGCGACCAAAGTTGGTCGCTTTTTAGGAAATCTGGGTTAATTAGAAACCAACTTTGGTCGCTATTGCCCAGAAAATATTTTTTTTAAAATAGAAAAGAGACCAAAGTTGGTCGCTTTTCTGGGTATAATTTTGGCAGAAACGGCTTGTTTTGCTAGCTACACCACCTGCCAGCATACCAAATTCCTAAATAACAATATAATTTAATTCATAAACTACAATTTTAATACCAAAATCTCCACAACAATCCAGCAATAACAGCAACAACAACAACACAACAATAACAACAACAACAACACAATTCAAAAAACACATTAAAACCAACAAATTAAAGTTCAATAGAACTAACAAATTAAACTAACAATACTAAGTTAACGCTTATTATACCTAGTTCATAACCGGTTCTATTTGTCTAGTTCAAAGTATATAAAAGTCAAGAAGTGTTTTGTACAACATCATTATCATCACTGTCTGATGAACTTTCATCACCAAGACGGTATGCAGAAGGGTCTACTTGTCGAGGACCGGAAGAACGATCACGGGGAGGACAAGAGGAACGAGCACGGGGAGGACGAAAGGAACACTCACGTTCAAGTCGAGCCTCTGGCGATGACTCATGAGACCGAGGAATCGGAAAACATCCAGAAGCTAGGAGAGATTTGAGCTTCTCTCGCATGCCCTGGTACTGAGCTTGCATGCCAATGTATTGAGCAACTCTAAGCTTTCCTCTTTCCTTGGACACTTCTAGCTCGGATGTGAGCTTTGTCACAGTCTCCCGCATAGCGGAGAGGCTCTCCCCATCAAGTTGCTCGCCTTGCGAGGAAGTCCCTATTCCTTGCATTCCACACTTATAGCAATGGAATTTCTTAGTAGGAAGCCCGTATACCTTTCCCCATTTTGTACTGCCAGCAGCCTCCGTCCACATTCTTTCAATATCCTCATCTGAAGGTTGGATTGGCTCGCCCAAATCATTACGTGGCTGACTGCGTATGAATTCCTCCACGTCAGCTGTGAAGCGACCCTATAAGAAAAATTACATTGAATTAGTATTTCAAAATTTATATAAAAGTAAATCAAAATACTTAATAAAAAGTGAAAACTTACATGTACAGTCGAGGCTTGGCACTCGACCCACCTTTCTTGATCCGTCTCTTTCTTCTTTTTTACAATATGAGCCTCCTTGAATAGCTCATCTTAGTTCATCGGACGCCCCAACTTCTTTTCCTGAAAACTCATAAATTTTAGTTAATAAACAGAATAGATATACTTTGAAAATTAAAATAAATTAAGCAATTACGTACCAATCTTCTTTTTATTGTTCCTAGGCTGATCTCACATCTAGTGTGCAAGGGCCTCCCTTGTCAGATGCGCTAGCTTTCTTTCCTTTTTTGCTCTTCTCTAAGAACTTTACGGTAAGCCATTTCCTTTACAAATCCTCCCATAAATTCTGAAGCAACCAGTCAGGCTTCTGGTTCAACTTTCTAGCTTTGGAGAAACTATGCGACAACCGCTTGCGAGCTTTGTGATGAAAATTTACAGCCACTTCCGCGCTATAGCGGTGTTCCCATACACACTTGCTTTGTATTTCAAAAGTTAAATATTATATGGAAATATCATAAATATAAATAATTATACTGCTTAAAAGAACATTTATACCTTAAATTGATTGAAAATTTGCTCCTTCAGTGAGAATGGGAATTCACTCCAAGTCGTATAAGGGCCATCATAAAGCTTTCTGGTGGCATTGTTGATTATCCTCGTAGTAATATTACTCGGGATGAACCTGCAATTTATTAAAAAACACATTAATATCTTAGTACAAACTGTACAAAACAATAAACGTAAAAATAATAAATAACTCTTACCCATCACCCTCAGGGACTATGATGATCCTGCCATATTGATCATAATGCACCTCTTCGTTATCATCAGCATCACCATCCAAATCATGTATATCAGAGGCATGTGTGGAAGTTTTAGGGGGTCAGAGCTAGTATCTCGTAGGCGAAGGCCTGAAATAGATGGAGTCGCTGATGAAGATGGCTGCGATCCCTGTGACTGCAACATAGTTGGATGGACCGCAAGTGGCTGTGATATTGATTGTTGTGACCCGAGTTGCTATGACACTAATGGCTATGATCCATGTGGACGTGAGATGGATCGGTGCGATCCATGCGATGCAGACGGCTGCGATCCACGTGGTCATGAGGAAGTTGGACTGTATGTCGGGCATATAGTCCTATGGCCCTTTGACGAAAGACCTGGTGTCTGCACGAATATGTGGGGCTCGTGATGGTGTGGCAGCTCATAATAGCCCTGGGGTGGAGGCACACACATAGGCATAGGCATAGGCATCTTTGAAGAGGGTGGAAAAGATTGAGTATTATCTTCTACCCTCCTCTTTGGTTTCCTAGCCTTTTCTCTACCCCGAGAACTAGTAGGGTCATTGTTACCTCGACCCTTGCCTGTCATCTGCATAATATAATACATATTTAGATTGAAACATATAAAGAAACTAGCTATAAATGAGAATTATTAAAGAAACCAACTTTTAAAGCTCATCGACGTATTGTTCCTCGTCCGAGAATTCTTCTTCCTCACTAGTTTGAGCTTTATCAGTTGATTCTTCTTCCTCGTTTTCTGTAATTCTTACTTCCTTTATATCAACTTCTTCCAATATGTGTTCAGGATGTTCCAATTCATTTTCTAAAAGTTCATCCACTATTTGGTGAATACTGGAGATATCGTTTTGATATGCAATATCTAACACATTCTCGACTCCCACCCCACCTACAGGCTTAGTTTTTATTACAACCCACCAATTGGACTTATTCCACCATAATGGATAAGGAGCATAATTGTCATGACCCAAAATCCATTAAGGGTCATGATGGCGCCGGACACTGGTGTCAGGCAAGCCAACCCAAATTACTTGATGAAGTTCTCGTTTTAAACAATCTTGAAAACTAAGATTTTCCTTCAATTTTTCATAAATAAAAAGATAACTGCTTCAATTCAAATTAAATAATAAGCAATTAGTACAAAATATTTCAAAACCAGCCCAAAACCCAGTGTCACAAGTGCATGAGCATCTACTGATAAGGAAATAAAATACAACATCCGTCCGGAATACAGTGGACAGGAAGTAAATACAATATGCTGGAAGGGACTATACTAACTGTGGACCGCCTCGAATAATGCCACTCACCTAGTCCCAGAATCATCTGTGCTGCTACACCTAGTAGGCCGCTAGAGTTACATATACCTGTGCAACAAAAATGCACAGAAGTGTAGTATGAGTACAAAAACAATGTGTACTCAGCAAGTATCCCGTCTAATCTCGAAGAAGTAGAGACGAGAGGTCGACTTTAACACTTGCTAGTGGTCAAATGATAATATAATAACATGTGCGGAAATTATGGATTTATATAGCAGTCCTAACTCACAAGCCGGAAAACAAGTAAACACCTTTATCAATTAATAAGGATTTTCAAGATTTACTTTTCAACATCTTTATCAATTTATATCAGGCCATGAAAAGGCGATATCAACATTTAATATTTCAGGCAAGCAAAGTAAGCATGCGCATATCATGCCGAGGTCGACGATCCGCTCCAACAGAAATGTAAACTGTGCACTTGCCGAGGGTCGGCGGTGTGCCTATAGATGCATCTATTACCCCGGTCGCGAACTAACCTGCGATGCAGTCAACGTAAAATAAACAAACACTCTACTCGCGAATCATGCATGTGACGCAGGTACACATAGAGATACATGCTCAAACAATCAATTAAGAATTTTCGAGGAACATTTATCCAAATAAAAGCTAATTCTCTTTTAACAATTTAAGAAAATAGCGTTTAACCCTTTTAGAAATTCATTTACTAATTCGATGTGATTTAAACAATTCAAGCCGTCAATAAGTTTATAATTAATCCAAGTATAGCATACTCTTGGGTCCTAGACTACCCAAATAATAGCATAATAGTAGCTACGCACGGACTCTCATCACCTCGTGCGTACGTAGCCCCCACAAATAGGAGCACATAACCAATTAACTTACCTATGGGGACAATTTCCTCTTACAAGGTTAGAAAGGAGACTCACCTCGCCCCGAAGATCCATAACCGACATTCCACGCCCTTTCGAAGACTCGAATCGATTCACAACTCTCCAAAACTAGCCAATAATTATGTAAATCCATTAATATATGCTAAGGTACGCATTATAATCCAATTTATAACAATTCCTAACCCCGATCGAAAAGTTGACAAAAATGCCCTCGGGCCCACGTGCCCGGATTCCAAAATTTCTCGAAGATAAAGTTTACCCATGAACTCACGAACTCAAATATATGATTTTCTCTTAATTTCATCCCCAAAATCGTAGTCAAATTTCAAGAATACTAATTTTCTAGGTTTCCCCCAAACCCCAAGTTTTCAACAAATTTCATGCTCAAATCCATACATAGTTGATGTATTTACCTTAAAATAGGTGGGGGTGACTTACCTTGACGTTGATGACAAAAATCCCCTCTTGAAGCTCCCCAAAAATCGCCCAAACCAAGAAAATATGAGAGAGAATGGCAAAATCCCGATTTTAAAACAACCATTCTGCCTCCAGCATTTTTCGCGCCTGCGATCCTATGACCGCTTCTGCGGTTTCGCAGGTGCGGTTCAAATACTGCTTCTTCGGTTCCCCACCAGGCCATCTTTTTTTCGCTTCTGCGCATTCTCCACCGTAGATGCGGTCCCACAACTGCGGAAAAATGACCGCATCTGCGGTCCCAGCCTAGCCGCCCCATTCCGCTTCTGCGACCTCTCCATCGCAGGTGCGGTCCCGCATCTGCGGAAAATTGACAGCATCTGTGGTCCCTTCACTGACAGCCCAAAACCACATATGCGGTTCAATTCCTCGCTTCTGCGGGGAACCCTCCGCAGAAGCGGTTATACCAGCAACCAGACCCCTTCTGCTATCCAAAATTCCAAATTTCGATCCGTTAGCCAACCGGAATCCACCCGAGGCTCCCGGGACCAAAACCAACCATACCAACCAGTCCCATAACGCATTACGGACTTGCTCGAGGCCTTAAATCATATCAAACAACGCTAAAACCACGAATCGACCTCCAATCCAAGCTTTATGAACTTTAGAATTTCAAACTTCTATTTTCGATGTTTAAACCTATCAAATCACGTCCGATTGACTTCAAATTTTGTGCACAAGTCATATTTGACACTACGGAGCTACTTGTCACGACCCCAGTTCACCCTCCATGAACATGTCGTGATGGCACCTAGTTCCTATAACTATGTAAGCCTAAAAATGCGAAAATCAATAGAACTTGCGGAAACATTAAATTAAACTAAGCAAAACTAGAAGGAAAGTATATAAGTACCATTTGGCATATACAACTCAAAAATAAAACGCGGAAGTCTACAATCTCATCCCAAAATCCGGAAACTCACGGGAACCACAGGCTAATAGAAATGTAATATACTGCTCTAACTCCAGAATGTCTAAAAAACTGAAAGAAAAGGATAGATTAACTACTAAAGCTGGAACAGAATAGAGACTCCTAGTCTGCGGACACGACAGATATACCTCAAAGTCTTCGCTAGATCTCTCCGCCTCGAGGATAGTATGCATGAGTGGAGGTACCTGGATTTGCACATGAGAAAAATGCGCAGAAGGGGCATGATTACACCACAGCGGTACTCAGTAAGTGCCAAGCTTAACCTCGGTTGGGTAGTGACGAGGAAGGTCAGGGCCCTACTAAGGTCAAACAACATAATATGAATTAACAATATGAAAAATGACAGTAATAATGAGTACAACGGTGAGAATAGACAGGTTAAACAAGGCAATAACAACTACACAAAGAACAGAATAAACACAGAATATGTACAACTCAATACCAATGATAACAATGAGGATCTCCCAGGATACCGTCCTGTAGTCCTTTTCTCAACTGTCCAGTGGATCTCCCGGGATACCGTCCCATAGTCCATCATATGTGTAAATCCGAAGGGTCTCCCGGGATACCGTCCCGCAGTCCAACTATCAATGCGCAGGGGGATCTATCGGGAATTTAACCCGCAGTCCCAAAGTAAATGTGCAGGGGGATCTATCGGGAATCGAACTCGCAGTCCCAAAGTAAATGTGCAGGGGGATCTGTCGGGAATCGAATCCGCAGTCCCAAAGTAAACAAACAAAGGGGGGGCTACCGAAATCCCACATCCGTAGTCCCAATGTCACGACCCGGATTTCCCACCATCGGGAGTCGTGATGGCGCCTACTAACGGAGCTAGGCCAGCCAAATAGTAAACATTCTCTGATAATTTCTCAACAATATAAACATACAAAAATAATTAAATAAAAGCGGAAGACTTTAAGCTTATAAAACTGGAATAAAATGCGGAAGTCAACATTTTACTACCCAAGACTGGAGTCGCTATCTCACGGACTACTAATGAATACTACAAACAAGTCTGAATAGAAAGAAATACACAGTGTCTGTCTCGATACAATGAAAACAAACAAAAGATATAGAAAAAGGGACTCCGGCCTGCGAACGCCAGCTAGGCTACCTCGTAGTCCCTGGACTGAAATCAGCTCCCCCTCAACGTGCTACTGCTGTGGTCCAAAAGCTGCTCTGGTACCGTGATCTGTGCAAAAAGCACAGAAGTATAGCATCAGCACAGCCGACCCCATATGCTGGTAAGTGCCTGGCCTAACCCCGGCGAAGTAGTGAGGAGGCTAGACAGGACTACCAAGTCAACCTGTGCAGTTCAATATATATGTATATATGCAATAGAAGGCAAAAAATACCGAAAACTAAACAGTTAACATGGAAGGGAAATATGCTATGGGGGAGTACAATCCGGATATAAAAGTCATCAACTTAAATAAGAAACAGGGCACAAAAATAATTAACAGAGACAAGAAATCCAACAGTTGCACGGCATCAACCTTCGTGCTTTTACTCTCATCCTCACCAAGGAAATCAAATAAAATGCACGGCATCACCCTTCGTGCTTTTCCTCACATAACTCTCACAACAATGGCGCGGAATGAACCTTCGTGCAATATAATCAACAATGGCACGGAATGACCCTTCGTGCATAATATAATCATCAATAGCACGGAAAGTCCCTTCGTGCGGATATAATCAAATAATGGCATGGAATGACCCTTCGTGCATAATATAATCAACAATGGCACGGAATGACCCTTCCAGCATAATCACTCTTCCTCACCCAAACAGCAATCACAACCAAACGGGCGAGGGAAAATAAATAATAACAAGAAATGTCCCGGCAAGGGAAGAACAAAATTAAACATCCAAATCCCGGCAAGGGAGCAATAACAATCACTTACACATCCCTGCAAGGGATATAATCGCATCTCTTTCCAATTCTTTCATTTCTTACTCGATAGTATTTTATCGTTTGAGCCAACGCTCCAAAGAAATTCACAATTCATAATTTATCCTCAACTTTTTTACATTATGTAGAAAATCATTAATTAGCTTGGAAGAGTCCCAAATTACACCAAAACAAGTACCAACAAAGACCCACGGTCATACTAGACACCGGTGTATAGATACTCGTCACCATGCCTATACACCGTACTCGATCATTTAGCAATTAACAATAAATAATACTCTAATCCTATTCCCTCAAGCCAAAGTTAGATCAAACACTTACCTCGGTCCAAAGAATAGCAATCAACTCTCCAATACCGCCTTTCCCCCACAATCCGACTCCGAAACAATGGTATCTAGGCATAATTAATTCAATAATATCAATTAGGGCTCAACAACATAATCCCATAGCCTAGAAATGAGTTTTCTAGCATTCTTCCAAAAATACCAAAATTCGACACCGGGCCCACATGGTCCAAACACGAGGCTCCGACCAAAACCTAGTCACCCATAACCCCACGAGTTCAAATATATAAGTTGTGNGGAAAGAAGCTAAGAACACTTACCCAAGAGGTTATGGAGGAAGAAGCTCTTCAAAATCGCCTATGGAGTGTTTGAGGGAGGAGCTCGTGTGAAGAAATAGCAAAATCCCGTAATGCGTGTTCTATTTTTAAGAAAATTTACTGAAGGAATTTAACCCTATGCGAACGCGGGACTAGGTCGCGTTCGCGAAGAAGGCTGGCCGGGCACTCTATGTGTTCGCGAAGGCATCATGCGAACGCGTAGAAAGGAAGTTGAGGAGGGGCAGGCTTGGCCTATGCATTCGCGAAGGTATGTATGCGAACGTGTATAAGGGGTTGGAAGAACAGTGCGAACGCGGGGGTGTACCGCGAACGCAAAGAAGGCTGAAGGAAACAAGCAGTGCGAACGCGGAACAAGGTCGCGTTCGCATAGGGCAACGGACCTGTGTAAAAAATTGCAGAAATTCTGACCCTTCTTAAGTCCCAAAAACACTCCGAACCACCCCCGAAATCACTTCCGAGCCCTCGGGGCTCCCAACCATACGCACACACTAACTCAACAACATCCTACGAACTTACTCGAGCGATCAAATCGCCAAAACAACATCAAAATCAATGAATCAAGCCTCAAAACTCCTGATTTTTCTTCTAAACTTCATAAACTTTCAAACTAGGAACTCATAGTCCGAAACACGTCAAACGACGTCCGATTTCGACCAAACTTCACAGAAAGCACTTAAACAATATATAAGACTTGTACTGGGCATCGGAACCAAAATACGAGCCCGATACCATAGTCTTTTAATCAATTTTCTTTCTATTTTCCTTAATAATTTCAGAAAAAATATTTAACAGAAAAATTCTTTTACTCGGGTTCTAGACCTCGAATTTCGACTCCGAGCACATGCCCGAGTCCCATATTTTTCTATGGACCCTCTGGGACCGTCAAATCACGGATCCGGGTTCGTTTACCAAAAATGTTGACCGAAGTCAATTTTAACCATATAAATATCAAAATTCTTCAAATATTTCACAGATTTTACATATTTCAACATAGAAGCTTCCCGGCTTCGCGCTCGGACTGCGTACGCAAATCGAGGCAACTATAAGTGAGGTTTTAAAGGCCTCGGAAGTGCGGAATAAGGGAAAAATTCGGTGATGACCCTTTGGGTCGTCACACCCAATGTAAATGTGCAACCACATCCAAAAGATATTAAGAAATGAAGTACAAAAGACAAGCATCAGGTAGTACTAGCCTAGCATGCTTCACGTAGTACAGTTAAGGTAACTTAAACAATTAGGCAAGTTGAATCAACTAAACATGCTTTTCTAATCTAACAAAGTTTATAATTGCAAGTAAAATAAGGCAAATATGAAGAAAACCTCAGTCTCAATATCTTAAGTAAAAATTGAATTTTCAACAATTGGCTCAAGTACGCTCTTGTCACCTTGCGTACAAGGCACTCAAATACCAATTAACAAATCTTAAGGGGAAAGGTCCCCCACACAAGGTTAGACAAGCCACTTACCTCGAACAGGCTCCAAAATCAACTCAAAATCACACTTACCACGAGTATCCGTCTCCAAATGGCCCAAATCTATTCAATTCAATTATATATCGTAAATAACATTGCAAACAACTGATTCTACTATTTAATTCAAAGCTAAGGCGTGAAACTAGATAAAATGACCAAAATTCCCTTCAGGACAACGTCTCAAAACCGGACAATTTTCACATTTTCAGAACCCTCGCACTCTCACGAGTCTAACCATATAAAAATCTCCCAAATCGGAGGTCAAACACCCACTCAAAACTCAATAGTTTGGTCTATGAAGTTTTCCCCATTTTTCATTCAAAAATCCGAAATTATTAAGAAAGAATTCGTGATTAGATTAGTGGATTTTATGCATAAGGGAGCAGAGAATCATTACGCAATCGTTGCCCTAAAAAACCTTCGAAATTTCTCCCAAATCCGAGCTCCCAAGCTTGTGTTTTGATAAAAATGGCAAACCCTCGGTTTTGAAATGTTTATATCTGTCCAGACTTTTAATGAATCGCGAACGCGGAGGATGTCTCGCATTCGCGAAGAAGAAAAACGAAGGCTGCTCAATTTATGCTTCGCGAAGGCGGAAGCAGGCTCGCAAACGCAGAAGAGAAAATGCAATGGCCCAGAATTGCCCTTCGTGAACGCATGGCACTGTACGCGTACTCGAAGGGTGGCTTTGCAAAGGTACGCGAACGTGAAGAGGCGTATGCGAACGCGAAGAGGAAAGTTAGGCACAGTCTTTAGATCCAAATTACACTATGCGAACGCGAGGGCTATGATGAGAACGCGAAGAAGGAAAACGGCAAAGCTTCGCGAACGCAGGACTATAGGACGCGAACGCGAAGAGGGGGAAAGGTCAGAGCTTCGCGAACGTGATAGGTGAGATGCGAACGCGAAGAAGAAAATTGATCTGCAACTGCTGAAGGATTTCTGCAATATTTTCAAACTCCAAAATGCTCCATTCCGAAACACACCCGAGGCCCCCGGGACCTCAACCAAACCTACGGACATATCCCATAACACCATTCAAACTTGTACCAATCCTTAAACCACCTAAAATAACGCCGGAAACTCGAATTAAACAAGGATTTGAGCCTAAGAACTACATATTTCATCAAAACACGCTTTCGATCAAAAACCTAACCAAAACAAGTCCGAATGACCTAAAATTTTGCACACACATCCCAAATGACATGATGGAGCTACTGCAACTTCCAAAATTCCAATCCGACCCTCGGATAAAAACTCACTATCGGGCCGGAAACTTCAAAAATTCAAACTTCGACATTTCAAGCCTAAATGAGCTACGAACTTCCAAAATACATTCTGAACACGCTCCCAACCCCGAATTCACCTAACGGAGCTAACGGAACCATCGAATTTCCATTCCGAGGTTGTCTTCACATTGTTCTGACTATGGACCATTTTTTAACACTTAAGCTCTCATTTAGGGACTAAGTGTCCCAAAACTCTCCGAACCCCAACACCGAACATCCCGGCAAATCAAAATAGCATAATTGAACTTAGGGAAACAGTTAATAGGGGATCGGGGCATTAATTCTTAAGACGACCGGCCGGGTCGTCACACTACTCCATCTTCCGGAATCGGATTCTGACCCCGATATCAAAAAGTCCACTTCCGGTCAAACTTCTCAAAAACCTTCAAATTTCTATCTTTAGCCAAATGACTCCAAAATGACCTACGGACCTCCGAATTCACTTCCGATCGCGCTCCCAACTCCAGAATCACCATACGGAGCTGCTCCCAGACTCCGAATCCTAAACAAATATCGATAACACTGAAATGCATTTCAAGCCAAACTTATGAAATTTCTTCCAAAATGCTAACTTCCACAATGGGTGCCAAAACACTCCCGGGTCATCCAAAACCCGATCTGGGCATACACCCAAGTATGGAATCATCATACAAACCTGTTGGAACCTTCAAATCCCGATTCCGAGATCGTTTACTTAAAAATCCAATCTTAGCTAATTCTCTCAAATTTAATCTTTTGAAATGAGAATTCTCTTTCCAAATCAACTCTGAACTTCCCGAAATTCAATTCTGACCACGCGTACAAGTCGTAACCCCTAAAATAAAGCTGCTCATGGCCTCAGACTGCTGAACGATGCGCTAGGGCTCAAAACGACCGGTCGGGTCATTACAATAATACATTTGCCTAACATTATGTGCATTTATGAAAGGATCATAGCGATCATAATCCCTCGTATGATTAACCTCAATTATGTTGTATTGACTGTGTACTCTTGTACCTCTTGTTGGATTTGGGTCAAACCACTTGCATCTAAAGAGTATCATTTTCTTAAATGGCCAACCTGTATATTCTAGTTCTATTATTTCTTTGAGCATACCATAATAATCAATATGTCCAACTTGATACAATGTTCAAAGAATTTAAACACTAATTCATATCCTTAAACTACAATGTTGAAATAATTGAAACAAAAACTAGAAATAACAAAGATTCAAGGTTATAATTCAAACCTAGGTTTTTTTAGGTGGAGAACGAGAGAAAGAGGCAGCGGTGGTAGCGGCGGCTCCGGCGGTGACTCCGACAACAGTGGTGGCGCGGGGTGGGTGGATTGATTTGTGTGAGGAAAATAGAGAAGGGGAGGGGAATGTGTTGAGAGAGAGTTGGGGAAAGTTTGGGGGAAAAAATAAGAGAATGGGAGGGGGAAACCCGTTTTTGAGTCTGGATTTACAAAAAGCGACCAACGTTGGTCGCTATTTTTTGTAGGTAATTAAGTTTTGACTGTTTGACCAAAATAGAGACCAATATTGGTTGCTATTTTTTGACTGTTTGACCAAAATAGCGACCAATGTTGGTCGCTATTTCTATAAAAAAAAATTAAATAACTTTTTTTTTATATTTTGGTTTTTAAATATTATAAGCTATAAAAATAAATTTATTAGCTATAAATAATTATTTTATTTAACTACAATTATTATAAATAATTATAAACTATAAGCATAATCTTTGAAAAAAATTATATTAACTAGATAATTACTTTTAATAGATTATAATAGCATGTATGTAAAGGAATTTTTTAAGTTATATTTAAGTATATGATTAATTCCATACACACGCATAAAATATATTATAATTAATGATTAATCTTATACATTACTACGTACGAATAATTAATGAATTGGTAAACCAATATAATATTATTCTATTAATTAATATAATAGTATTTATTATTTATATTATAACAGAGTTAATGAATTACATTCATTCATTATTAGGTTATAAATCGATGAATCAATTATAACAAATTAATTGATATAAGTCGAGACGTTTTGTTTTTAATATTCAAAGATGCATCTGAGTAGGTTATAAGTTGACGAATCAATTTACAAGTGTATCAATACCTAAAATAACCCGGCCCTGTGTTCCTAGCTTCATGTTCTTTTATATATATATATATATATATATATATATATATATATATATATATATATATATATATATATATACACACACACACACACACACATACTTCACTATAATACTATAACGTATATATAACTTGTTATAGTATATGTTAGTGTGTGTGTATATATAACACACACACTTAGTGCTATTTTAACTACATATATAGCATGTTATAGTACATGATACTATATTCATTATTTGTATTGTAACAGAGTTAATGAATTA
>MU688076.1:53050-64691 GCA_026770625.1 Nicotiana glauca | reverse complement strand
GTCGAGGCACCCGGCGAAAATTGCTTCCTTTGAAACCTGCATTTATACAAGGCATAACTCCTGAATCATTCCCCAAGTCCGAACATAAGCCAATAAGGCCAGCCATAGCATGCATTTCAATAATTCATTAGCTCGAATTACCACTTATGGTCTTTCTGGTAGCTGAGGTAACATCTCAATATGCTAATAACCAGAAACTTCGCAAGTAGTTAACCATGCAATCTAATCATAGGCGGTGGGACTCTCCCACTTAGCTTGAAGCCATTATTTCACAACTCTAGAATTTACCAGGATTCCTTAGCTCTTATTGACATAACCTTGCACAATTACCCGCCAAAATTCTCGATATTTTACTATAGAAATCATTAACAATATTCGCACGACCGATTCCCTCGCTGCATAACAAGTAGAATTCTTCACAGAAGCTTCGCCAACCACGTGACCGCTTACCTGCACACACGGAATAACCCACCTATGGAAATCACTCCCCGGCATCTTCCAACGCTGCTGCACGGGGTACAATCACTACGACATCAATATCCTATCCTGAGTCTGAGCTCACTCTCTAGTTGCACAAGTCCATTTATCCCTTGTGGACATCACTTAAGTGTGCGGCAACAACCTTCCAATTCGAAGTTATGTTGCATCCTTCTTCATTTCAAGCAGCTCCTTTCTGTTATATCGAATCTCTTATCGCATAACAGCCCACTCTTCAAATTAAACCCACAGACTTCAATTGCCAGTCACTAAGATCCCAAATCATTCCAAACTCTCCTTAAGGTGCGCAGTCATCCTACCACCAAGCTCATATGAAACTACGCCACTCTCCCACTTTGGGAAAACTCGCTTCCTTAATCAACTACTCGACCTGCGCATCTTATACCTAGCCTTCCAGCAATTTTAAGCATCGCCTGACACTTCCCACATGTCCTTCATCATACTTTGCTACTCAAGTGTTGCCCTTCAATAAAATCTATCTTCGTGGCGCTTGAACCCACAATTGCTGCTAACTTTAAACCTTTCCAAAGGTTATCTTTCTCGAACCGTCAACATTAGAAATACTGATTCATCCCTAAACTACCGCACTCTGCGATATCGGACAGTTGTATCTCTAATACTATTTCACAACATCTTGCCCCAAAGGCGAATTGCAGAAGGTCATAACACCGGCGAGCTTAGTACATTCATCAAGGACAATGACACCTCATCACAAATGAGAATTCCTCCATGCTTGCAAATACCAAGCCTCGTTACCCCATCATCACAAATCTGCACGTTCTTAGTCCGATTGCCCTTCCATTGCCGGAAGTAAAATACTGAATCTCTGAATCACACACTGAGTAAACTTCCCTTCAAGTCATTCACTGCCCCGACATGTAGTCAACATCCTACCATCATATCAATACTGAGCAACAATCATTCATAAGCATCATGGCAACTTGTGCTTAACCTCAGAGCTCTCAGAAGTACCGCTACTGGGCTAAAACAATAAAATATTCTTCTTCCAAGCGATGATAATAATCCGATCAGCTATACCAGGAGAAACATCCCGTATCACTTTTGTAGTACCATTACGGTTCTTCAATTCTCGATTTATACTAAGCGCTTCGCATAGCATAAGATTGAGTAGGAACGAAACAAGGGCATAAGCCTCAAGGAAATCAAATCGCACGATGAGGAATCAAGAAGGGAAGTACTCCTAACAGTCCTGCAGCCTCACGAGGATAAGTACAGACGTCTCCGTAACGATTTGCGAGACTCTACTAGACTTGCTCATAACTCGTGAGACCCTAGGAACCTAGTACTCCGATACCATTGTCATGACCCAAAATCCACTAAGGGTCGTGGTGGCGTCGGACACCACCGTCAGGCAAGCCAACCAATTAATCAATTAAACTCTCATTTTAATACTCTTGAAATCTATGATTTTCCTCCATTTTTATAATTAAAAGATAATTGCTAAAATTCAAAGTAAATGATAAGCAATTGATACGAAATACTTCAAACCATACCAGAATCCGGTGTCACAAGTACATGAGCAATTTCTAAGAAAAAGACCACATAAAGTACAACAGCTGTCCGGAATACATTTGGACAGAAAATAAATGGAATCCTAAGAGAGACTATACTAGTTGCGGGTCGCCTCGAGGAAATACAGCTCGCCTAGTCTCCATATCAACCATGCTGCTACCCCCAGTAGGCCACTAGAGTTACATATACATGTGCAACAAAAATGCACAAAAGTGTAGTATGAGTACAAAAACAACGTGTACTCAATGAGTATCCCGTCTAATCTCGAAGAAGTAGAGACGAGATGGTCGACTTTGACACTTACTAGTGGTCCAATAATGGTGTCAATAATACATTAAATCATGGATTTCTATAAACATGATTTTAATCAAATAGAAGGAAACATAAAATAAACAAACACCCTGCTCGCGAATCATGCATACGACGCAGGTACACATAGGGATACATGCTCAAACAATCAATTAAGAATTTTCGAGGAATGTTTATCCAAATAAAAACTAATTGTCTTTTAACAATTTAAGAAAATAACGTTTAATCCCTTTAGAAATACATTCAGTTGAGGGTGCGAATGTGCGTACAAGGAATGTATGAAATGGTTCAAGGGATTTGAGACAGCATGGTCTCGCGGTTCCAGGTCACTTGGGGTAGTGCGGATGGAGTGTGTTATGTGTTGAAAGGAGTTATTGTTATTACTAAGGCAATCGGGGTAAATTAAAGGAATATATATTGGTTAACAACAGTTGAGTTGGCGTATTGGTGGTAGAGGTCAGTTCCTTCAGCGTGATCAAGTTATGCATGTGATTTGTGGAGATACGTGTGAGGCTTGTCGGTCACCGTAATCAACGTTGTTCAGAAGCATTCTTTTGTTATGGCCTGTTATGTCTAGGTGGATCCCAGAAGGGATATGGTGGCTTAGACCACTACTTAGATGTTTTCTTATACTACAGTTATGAGAATTTACCTGTGTGTTGCTATAGTTCTCCTGAAGTGAGTCCAGTGAAAAGCTTTTATTGGCACGTTGGGTGTAGTGAGTGGTATGGAATTTGAAGTGAGGATCAAGGTTGCAGTTTGGTGCTGACAAGGATGTCACGAGCTTGGATGAGCAGGAAAAGAGTTTTGATGTTTAAAGTGAGTGTGTATTGTCATCAGTATCACCTGAGATCGGTGTTTTGTGAAAAAGGCTTTGCATACTGGTTAAGGATTCTTGATCACTTTTCAGCGCGGCCGGTGGTTTGGATGTGTGCCCCCGTTATTTATTTCGGAAGGTTGTTGGACCTTGTCCTACATGAAGATTGTATAAGTGTGACATGTATTCACTTGATTGATTAAAGATTTAAACCAAGTATGAGGATTGTGGTAATATCGTTAATTTGAGAATTTATGCCTTGAGGGCATTCTATTTATTGGGTTATGGACTGTGGAGGTTCGCTCCGATTATAAGGGTTGTTCTTATGTGTTATGAGAAAAGGGGAGTTATTATGGACCTTTGGAAAGTTATTAGCCTAGTTGGTGCAATCAGAAATCGGCTTCAGATTAGTGGATTGATTTAAATGTGAACAGGGGCTTTATATCAGGCCAAATGTGTTCATGTCATCAATACGCTCCTTATGGAAGGGAGTCGGGGTGTTATTTCATTGTTAGCTATTTCATGTAATGACGTATTGCATCGTGCGAGTTGTGAGACGGCTTGGTGAATCTCTTATGTGTTGAGGTTCCGCATAGAGATGAGGTTATATGAGCAGGATGGCTCTTGAGATTTAGATCATATATCGCACTTCAGTTGTGCTCGAGTTGCTGGATTATAGCGTTATATGTCTCCCCAGGTAATGGTATTATACACTTAGCGTGTTTATGACTGATATTCAGTATTTCGTTGTAATGAGCAATTTAGCTCGATGTACATCTCCTTATGTGAGTTCTATGTGTGGATCGGGTGGCACGCTGCCATAGGTATGTTATTTGGATCGGGTAGCACGCCGCCATAGTTATATTGTATGGATCGGGCGGCACGCCGCCATGGTTATGATTGCTCGGATCGGGTTGCACGCCGCAACAGTGTGATGTTCAGTACAGTTCCCCATATTTGTTTATTGTGTTATGTTTCCTATTTTCTGAAGGAAGCTCATATTAGTTGTGCGCCCGCGTCGCATGTATGATTCGCGAGCGGGGTAATTGAAATTCCTTTTCAGAGTTCATTTTCCTTTTTGTATCGCATTCTAATTGGTAGCCAATTGGCACATTGTGGCATCATATGAGACTTTTGGTCATGTCGGGCTGGCTTATTGCCTGAGCAGTTCGTACTGGGTGAGACGAGATTGTTGGATTTAGGATCAGTGCAATATAATTATGTGAAATATATTAAGGAGAAAAGATCATTATTTGGTTCAGAATGAGGTAATGTTTTTTGTCAAAAGTATAGACTCAATGATGGTTGACTCGGCAGTTGATTATGAATTTTTGCACATCTCTTCTGTTGTGGCGGCATTGTAAGAGTTAGAGTAAGACATGTGTATGTCATGGGGTGCAATAGGAGCAGAAAATTCGTGGAATTTTGACTAAGTTGATCAGAAAATGTTATTGTGATCCGGTGAGTAAAGTGATGCTAGGTGTGAATTTAGCAAAGTTATGCAGCCATGTTTGGGTACATCGTGTAATGATTGATATGGTGATCTTATGTTGGAAACAGGTCGGGCATAGAATTCTGGATGTTGGAATTGGGCTCTAAGGCTTATTTGCTTGAATAAAAGGGAATATCTTCAGAATTGATCGAGCTGATGTGCTCAACTAAGTTGTAGTAGCACGGGAAGGTGCATGAGAAGTTAAACAATGATTTTAGACTACTTTAGTGTAGTTCTCAGCACATTCGAGGACGAACGTATGTTTAAGTGGGAGATAATGTAACGACCCGATCGGTCATTTTGAGCTATAGCACATTGTTCAGCAGCCTGAGGCCATGAACAGCTTCATTTCAGGTATTATGACTTGTACGCGTGGTTGGAATTAAGTTTCGGGAAGTTTAGAGTTGATTTGGAAAGAGAATTCTCATTTCGGAAGCTTAAAGTTGAAAGAATTAACTAGGATTGGAATTTTCAGTAAACGACCTCAGAATCGGGATCTAAAGGTTCCAACAGGTTCGTATGATGATTTTGGACTTGGGCGTATGCCCGGATCGAGTTTTGGATGACCCGGGAGCATTTTGGCGCCTATTGTGGAAAGTAGCATTTTGAACAAAATGTTATAAGTTTGGGTTGAAGTGCATTTTAGTGATATCGATGCCCCTTTAGGATTCCGATTTTGGGAGCAGCTCCGTATGGTGATACTGGAGTTGGGAGCGCAATCGGAAGTGAATTCGGAGGTCCGTAGGTCATTTTGGAGCCATTTGGCTAAAGATAAAAATTTGAAGGTTTTTGAGAAGTTTGACCGGAAGTGGACTTTTTGATATCAGGTCGGAATCCAATTCTGAAAGTTGTAGTAGGTCCGTAATGTCGAATATGACTTGTGTGCAAAATTTGAGGTCAATCGGACGTGATTTGATAGGTTTAAACATAGAAAGTAGAAGCTAGAAGTTCTAAAGTTCATAAAACTTGGATTGGGGGTTGATTCATGATTTTAGCATTGTTTGATATGATTTGAGGCCTCGAGCAAATTCGTAATGTGTTTTGGGACTGATTGGTGTGATTGGTCAGGGTCCCGGGGGCATCAGGTATGTTTCGGGTTGTATCGCGCTCTTATTTGATGTTTCAACGTCATTTCTTTGGACATAAAGGGGTGCCATATTAAGCAAATGTGCTCCAAATTAAGTTTTTATAGATCCGTATCGTAATTTCGTAGTCATAGCAAAAGAATCGTCGAATTTGGACATCGTATGAGGGAGTTATGCTCATTTCCGTGTCGAGAAAAGTGCGGGTTGCTGTCATAACTGCAGATGCGGAAATTTTTCACAGATGCAGAAATTTTTCGCAAATGCGGTCAAATTTCCGAAGATGCGGAAACTGTTGGAGGAAGAGAGGTTTCTTTAAAAATCGAAGTTTGGCTCATTTTCACTTCATTTCTTCCGTGGGAGCCGATTTTGGAGCAACTTTGGAGTGCTATTTTCATCACCAAGCATGAGGTAAGTGATTTCTTCTAGTTTTGAGTATATACAAGGTTTATATATGGATTTAGACTTGGAAAATTGTAGAAAGCTTGAGGTTTGAGGGAAAACCTAGAAAACTAGTATTCTTGGATTTTGACCACGATTTTGGGTATGGAATTTAGAGAAAATCATATGTTTGAGTTCATGAGGCCATGGGTAATCTTTATCTTCAAAAAAATTCGGATTCCGGGCACGTGGGCCCGAGGGCATTTTTGCCAACTTTTCGATCGAGGTTAGGAATTGTTATAAATTGGATTATAATGAGTACCTTAGCATATATATTAATGGATTTATATAATTATTGGCTAGTTTTGGAGCATTGTGCATCGATTCGAGTCTTCGGAAGGGCATGGAATGCCGGTTATGGACCTTCGGAGCGAGGTGATCCTTCTTTCTAACCTTGTTAGAGGGAATTGTCCCCATAGGTAAAAATAATTGGTTATGTGCTCCTATTTGTGGGGGCTACATGCGCACGAGGTGACGAGAGTCCGTGTGTAGCTACTATTATGCTATTGTCCGGGTAGTTTAGGACCCAAGAGCATGTTATACTTGGATTATTTGTGAACTTATTGACAGCTGGAATTGCTTAAATCACATTGAATTAGTAAATAAATTTCTAAAAGGGTTAAACTTCATTTTCTTAAATGGTTAAAAGAGGATTTACTTTCTTTGGATAATTGCTCCGTGTGGACTCCTGATTGAATGCCTGTGTGTGTTTAATTTTGGAGCGGGCCGAAGCCTCGGCAGATTAAATAGATACATCTATGGTTCGCGTCGTTCGACCCTCGGCAGTGCACAGTTTACATTTCTGTTGGAGCGGGCCTTCGACCTCGGCATGATTTGCGCATGCTTGTATTGCTTGCCCTGAAACTTATTGAAGTTGTTTCTGCCTCTCTCTGGCTTAAGAATATATGTATAAATGATGAAAAATAATGATTTCCTATAAAATAAAGAATTGTTTATTTGCTTCAACCCATTGAATTATAATCATGTTTATAAAAATTCACAATTTAATATATTATGGATATATCATCATTGTACCATTAGTAAGTGTAGAAGTCGCCATCTCATCTCTACTTCTTTGAGATTAGACGGCATACTCATTGGGTACACGTTGTTTTCGTACTCATACCACACTTCTGTGCATTTTTGTTGCACAGGCATATGCATCTCTAGTGGCCTACTAGGCGTAGAAGCATGGATGATACGGAGACTTAGGTGAGCTGCACTTCTTGAGGTGATCCGCAGCCAGCAGAGTCTCTTTCAGTTTTCTGTATTTCTTTCTGTCCAATATTGTATTTCAGACGATTGTTGTATTACGTTATTTCTTAGAAATTGCTCATGCACTCGTGACACCGGGTTCTGGGAGGATTTTTCGATTATTAAATGTTATGTTTTGTTAAAGACTTCGCGGTTATTTCTGTATTTTTTATTATTCGTTATTTAATGTATAAGAAAAATGATTTTAGACAATACAAAAATTGGAAGTTAATTAAGTATTTTGGTTGGCTTGCCTGACAGCGGTGTCCCGCGCCACCACGACCCTCGGTGGATTTTGCGTCGTGACACCTTCTAGCTCTCTAAGGATTCGATCCCGACCCTCATATTGGGTAAAAGCTATTGCGACCCTCTTCTCCTACTTTTTAGTAGCATGGAGTTGGCTGCGATCACTTTTTGGCGCCGTTGCCGGGGAACTTATGGTTTTTGGCTATCTATTTAGTAGTTATGTGTGTTGTTCTTCTTTACTTCTTTGTTACCAATTTTGTTTGTGTCAATTACTCAGGTACAAATGGCTGTCAATGCTAATGACCCTCTTGGCAATGTGAATGCGGGGGAGGAGGTAGATGATCTTGATCAAGAAGAGGTTCCTATTTTACCTCAAGCTCCACGCAGAGACCGTCAGGCCAATGCAAATGACAACAACAATGTCCCAGACCCTCCTCCGCCACCGCCAAGAGTGGCTCCAAGAGTTCTCCCAAATCAAGGGTATGCGAGTGCCATTGTTCCTCCCTGAATCCGGGCGGGGAACTTCCAAATCACAAATGTTATGTTGACCTTGCTCGAGCAAAGAGGATACTTTATGGGCGCCTCCGATCAAAATACCTACAAGCACTTGAAGGGGTTCGTAGATATATACTGGGGTAGCAAGCAGACAAACGTGTCTGAGGATGCATTGAGATTGTGGCTTTTCCCGTTCTCTCTTCGGGGTAAAGCATTAGATTGGTTAGAAAGGCTCCCCAATCATTTTATCGCAACATGGGATGAATTGGCGGACAAATTTATTTCCAGGTTCTTTTCGCCGAGTCACATGGCGGCGCTTCGAGATGAAATTTTGGCCTTCAAGCAAGAGCCAACGGAACCCTTACATGAAATATGGGAGAGATTTAGAAAAATGGTGAAAGAGTTCCCAAATAATGATATGACGGATGTGATGATTCAACAAACCTTTTATCGGGGCATCAACACCACTAATCAATGCATTGTGAACCAATTGGCCAGAGGCAACTTTATGAAGCTTCCTTACAATGAAGCCTGTGATGTTTTGGATGAAATGACCGACACTTCTTCGGCATGGCAAAGGCGAGCAAATATGCCCCACGGTCATCCATTTGCACAAGGAGTTGCATGACCATGGTCAAGCTATTTCCGAGCTTACTACTACTATGAATCAATTGGTGAAGGCGCAATTGCAACAAGTCCAAAATCCTCGCCAAGTCAATGCCATGGAAGGAGTGAATATGCTTAAGAGAAGGCAAAGAGGGCAACAACCTCAAGGGAATTGTGATCAATATGATGATGGTGGTGTTTTTTCGAATGAGGGCTATGATGATCAAAGTGAAGAGGTTCAATATGTCAATAACTATCAAGACAACCGAGGCAACTCTTCAAACCAACAATGGCGTCCACAAGGAAATTTGGGCAATCAACAAGGTGGTGGTAATTGGAACAACAACATCCAAGGCGGAAATTGGGGGAACAACAATTCGGGCAATCAAGGGAATTGGAATGTGAATAACAACAACAACAACTGGAACAACAATGGTAATCAAGGCGGGTGTAATAACAATGGAAACCAAGGCAACCGGGGGCAAGGCTTTCAAAGGTCCCCGATCTACCAACAATCGAACAATTTGCCTCCGTTTCGATCTCAAGGGTCTAGTTCTTTGGGTAATGATATGGGAAGAATAGAAATGATGTTCGAACAAACGATGAAGAAGAACCAAGATTTCGATGCTCAATTGGCTTTCCACAATACCTCTATTTGGAATTTGGAGGTGCAATTAGGCCAAATCTCTCAATCGTTGAATACTCGACCTAAGGGTGCTCTACCAAGTGATACGGTAGTGAACCTGAAGGGAGGTAACAATCATGTGATGGCGGTTACAACAAGAAGTGGGAGAGGCGGTGATGTGCATACCTCGAAAGAAAATCAAGTTGTGGATGATGATGTTGGGTTCCAAGAAGATGTGAGTCCTTCGATTGTTGAAGATGCTGTTGAGACCAATGTGAACAATGAAGTGAGGATAGATATTGATGAGGCCGAGGTGGAAACACAAGATGCCGTGAACCCGTCTAGGGAACACATGATTAATATGCCCGAGCCGGTGGTGCCCAAAGACAAGGCACCTTTGCCTAGGCCACCTCCGCCTTATCCTCAATGGTTAGCAAAGCAAAAAGGTGATAACCAATTCAAAACATTCATTGAAATGATAAAGAGTCTTGTAATCAATGTGCCTTTGGTGGAGGCACTTGAGCAAATGCCGGGGTATGCAAAGTTTATGAAGGATTTGTAATAAAGAAGAGGTCGATGGAGTGTGAAACAATTAAGATGACTCATCAACTGAGTGCTATCGTAGATTCTATGGCCCCGAAACTTGAAGCCCCAGAGCTTTTACTATCCTTTGCACTATCAGTAGTGCGGATTTTGCCAGGCCCTTTGTGATTTGGGGGCTAGCATAAATTTGATGCCTTATTCTGTCTTTAAGACTTTGGGAATTGGGCAACCTAGGCCAACCTCAATGAGACTTCAAATGGCGGATCGGTCGTTGAATCGGCCTTTGGGTATAATTGATGACGTACTTGTCCGGGTGGACAAATTCATATTGCTGGCCGACTTTGTCATATTGGATTGTGAAGTGGACTTTGAAGTCCCCATTATTCTTGGGAGACCTTTCCTAGAAACGGGGAAGGCTTTGGTTGATGTTGAAGTGGGTGAGCTAACTTTTCGAGTGGGAGATGAAAAGGTGGTCTTCCATGTTTGCAAATCCATGAAGCAACCCAATAGCACCGAGGTGTGCTCTTTTGTGGACATTGTCACAACTGTGATAGTGGATGACACAAGTTCTATGATTAATGTGGAGGATTCCCTTGAGGCCGTGCTTCTAAATATGGATGTCAATGATGATGCAAGTAGAGTGGAATGCGTGAATGCTTTGCACGGTATGGGCTCGTATTCTTATGAGCCTAGGAAATTGTCCTTGGATCTTGAAAATCAGAAAAATCCACCAACTAAGCCATCCATTGAGGAGCCACCGGTGTTGGAGTTGAAACCACTTCCTCCACACCTCATGTATGAGTTCTTGGGCTCAAATTCTACTTTACCAGTTATTATTTCTTCTTGCCTCACTAACTTGCAGGTAGACGCCACCTTGGCGATTCTCAAAAGGAGGAAAAAAGCAATTGTGTGGACATTGGCCGACATTCGAGGAATAAGCTCCGCATTTTGCATGCATAAAATCATTTTGGAGGAGGATGAAAGGCCTTCCTTAGAACACCAAAGGAGGCTCAATGAGATAATGCAAGAGGTGGGGAAGAAAGAAGTGATCAAATGGCTAGATGCGAGTGTGGTTTATTCAATCTCTGATAGTTCATGGACTTCTCCGGTCTAATGTGTGTCAAAGAAAGGAGGGATGACGGTGGTGACAAATGACAACAAGGAACTCATTCCCACTCGGACCATTACCGGGTGGAGAGTTTGTATGGACTGCCGGAAACTCAACAAGGTGACCCGGAAGGATCATTACCCGTTATCGTTCCTCGATTAAATGCTTGATCACCTTGCGGGGTGCACTTTCTATTGCTTTTTGGATGGGTATTCGGGCTATAATCAAATCTTAGTTGCCCCGGAGGACCAAGAGAAGACCACTTTCACATGCCTATATGGTACATCTGCTTTCTCCCGGATGCCATTCTGGTTGTGCAATGCTCCGGCGACCTTCCAACATTGCATGATGGCTATTTTCACCGACATGATGGAAGACATATTGGATGTCTTTATGGATGATTTTAGTGTGGTTGGTGATTTCTTTGAAGAGTTCTTGGGAAATTTGGATAGATTCTTGGCCCGATGTGAAGAAACTAATCTCGTTCTCACTTGGGAAAAATGCCATTTTATGGTTAAAGAAGGTATAGTGTTGGGTTACAAGATTTCTAAGCATGGGATTGAGGTAGACAAGGCTAAGATCGAGGTGATTT
>MU688076.1:34294-52481 GCA_026770625.1 Nicotiana glauca | reverse complement strand
CCTCCCCCCACTTCTGTCAAAGAGGTAAGGAGTTTCCTTGGGCATGCCGGGTTCTACCGGCAGTTTATCAAAGATTTCTCGAAGGTTGTGAATCCCTTTTGCAAGTTGCTAGAGAAAGATTCTAAGTTTATTTTTGATGAAAATGCATGGAGTCCATTGAACTTCTAAAGCACAAGTTGACCACCACCCCGATCATTACCGCACCCAATTGGAGTTTGCCCTTTGAACTAATGTGTGATGCAAGTGACGTTGCGGTGGGGATGGTGTTGGGCCAACGAATGAGAAAAATGTTCCATCCCATGTACTATACAAGTAAGACTATGAATGAAGCTCAACGGAATTACACGGTGACGGAGAAGGAATTTTTGGCCATTGTATTTGCAATGGAAAATTTTAGGCCATATCTTATGGGGCCAAGGTAATTATGCACACCGATCATGCCGCCCTTAGGTATTTGATGACCAATAAAGATTCCAAGGCAGGATTGATGAGATGGGTATTACTTCTTCAAAAGTTTGACTTATAAATAGTGAACCGGAAGAGAAGCGAGAACCAAGTTGCAGACCATTTGTCCCGCTTGGAGGAGGAAGGGAGGCCTTGTATGTCCTAGAAATCAATGACTCATTTCCCAATTAACAACTCCATGCGATGTCAATGAATGAAATGCCATGGTTTGCCGATGTTGCTAATACCCTCGTGACCGGAATAATCCCGTGTGAGCTCTCTTCTAACCAGAGGAAGAAGCTCAAGTGGGATAGTTTGGATTTCTATTGGGATGAGCCATACTTGTTTAAGATTTGCACGGATGGTGTGATTCGAATGTGTGTCCCGGAGGGAGAGCAATTGAGTATTTTGGAGGCTTGTCATTTAGCCTCCTATAGTGGCCATCATAGAGGGGTGAGAACGGCTTTGAAAGTTTTGAGTTGTGGTTTCTATTGGCCAACCTTGTTCAAATATGCAAGTGATTTAGTGAAAAGATGTGATCAACGTCAACGAGTGGGCGGGATTTCCAATAAAGATGAGATGCCTCTAAACACAATTCTTGAGGTAGATATTTTCGATGTTTGGGGTATCAATTTTATGGGCCCATTTGTTAGCTCGTGTGGGAACACCTACATTCTTATAGCGGTTGATTATGTGTCAAAATGGGTTGAGTCCGTGGCCTTGACCAACAATGAATCTAGGAGTGTAGTGGCATTTCTTTAAAAAGAGCATTTTCACAAGGTTTGGTACACCTCGGGCAATCATTAGTGATGGAGGATCGCATTTTTGCAATAGAGCTTTTGATGCATTGATCTCCAAGTATGGTGTCAATCACAAAGTCTATACACCGTATCATCCTCAAGCAAGTGGCCAAGTTGAAGTATCAAATAGAGAAATCAAAAGCATCTTGTCCAAAACTGTCAATGCCAATAGGACCGATTGGTCCAAAAAGTTAGATGATGCTCTATGGGCTTACCGGACCACTTACAAGACCCCAATTGGTATGTCACCGTACCGGTTGGTGTTTGGGAAAGCATGTCACCTACCGGTGGAATTGAAGCATAAGGCCATGTGGGCCTTGAGGAAGCTTAATCTTGAGTGGGATGTTGCGGTCAATCTTCGTGTTGAATAACTCAATAAACTTGATGAATTCCGATTCCATGCATACTCTAGTTCGTCCATGTATATGGACAAGATGAAGTACCTTCATGACAAATATGCTCGTGGAAAGGAGTTCAAAGTTGGTGATTTGGTCCTCTTATTCAATTCTCATCTAAGGTTATTTCCGGGAAAGTTGAAATCTAAGTGGAGTGGTCCATTTGAAGTTATGTGTGTAACCTCATTTGGTGCTCTAGATTTGAAGAATAAAAGTGGTGAAGTTTTTAGAGTGAATGGGCACCGTGTCAAGCATTATCTTGGGAAGTTTGATGATAGCCATGTGGTGGTTGTGGTTCATTTCAAATGATGTGATGGTAACCTGCGTCGTGCCGCGACGTTAAATCAGGCGCTTCTTGGGAGGCAACCCATGTCTTTTTTTCTTTTTCTTTGATTTTCTTTGTAGTTTAGGATTTTTGGGCTAATTGGTTGTGAGATGTTGCAGGGATTGTGTTGATGCAGTGCAAATCAGGTTGAAAAAAATTGAACAGTCTCTGAAGTTGCCAGTGCGGCCGCAGTTCACTGTGTGCGGTCCGCACTGATATGGGCCATGTGAGGTGCTCTCTGAAGTTTGCCACCGTGACTGCATTCCATTTAGTACGGACCGCGGTGGACCTCCGCGGCCGCGGTCGCTTTTGTGCGGACCGTGGAGGTTGCCTTCTCAAGCTTCTTCTGCATAAACCCAGCGTGGTCCGCGGTCCGTTTTGTGCGGCCGCGCTGGTGGGTAAGATTGGGTCCCACACCTTTTTCTATAAATAGACCTCAAGGGTCTCCTTTTACCCTTTTCGAAAGTTTAACACTCAGAACCCAAAATGTTACTGTTCATCTTCTCTAGTTCACGTAACTCTTTGCTTAGATTGCACTTGCATTCCATCTTCACATCTGGTAACATTTCATCCATTTTTCTTTGTTTAATTTTATAACTTCATTTTATTTTCTTGACCAATAGCCCATAGCTTCTTCTTTTTCTCATTTTTCTCTATTTGATTAGCTTAAGTTAGTTTCAAATGCTGGTCTTTGTGTGATTGATGTACATAATAAGTGGCAAATTGGGTAGGGACAAAGTAGGTGATAATTTGAACAAAACTAAAACCCTAACTCAGTGCCCTAAATTAGTACCCTTTACGGACCGCGGTCACATTTGTGCGGTCCGTGGTGCTTATGTTCTGAAAGTTGACCTGTGCCAGTGCGGCCGCATTGCACTTTGTACGGTCCGCGCTGACCCACCACGGCCACGATACCATTTTGTGTGGGTCACGGTAGTGATATTCAAAGAGTATGTCTAGGGGGCCTTATACTTGTGCGGACTGCGGTCAATTCTGTGCGGTCCGCGATGGCCTCTGTGCGGCAGCACGTCTATTTTGTGCGGCCCGCATTGGCCTGTTCCTGCAACTGTTTCTGCAACTTCTGAGCTTCTATTCTGCAATTCATTCTGCATGTTCACTGCCCGTGCTTAGACTAACAATGTTAGATGCGTGTGTTTGCATACAATGGTTAAACGAGGAGGCAAAGGAACAAAATAACCCGGGAGAGGTGATTCCTCCTGAGGGGCCAAAGGAAAGAGAATAGTCAAACTCACTCCCCAAGCTTGGGAAAACATAAAAAAGACCCTGAAGTTGATAAAAGCTGTAGATGGAGCTACTTCCCATTCCTCGAGGAGTAAGTATATGCCATCCCAAGACATCTCCTCAGATTCAGTCTTAACTCACATCACCACCAACTTCCAACTGACTGATACCCCTCCAATATCACCCACTATCAAGAGGCCGGTGAATGTAGTTTCTGATTCATCTGAAGAGTCAGCAGCCGGTAGTGGGGACGACTCTACCTCCTCCACAGCTTCATTATCTGGGGAGAGTGCAGGCGGAGATTAGGGTGGTGAACCTCAGGCGGGGGGAATTGACAAAACTAGGAAGGCCGAAGTGTGGGAATATAGATTTGTGAGCCAAGTGGCTTACCATAAATTTAGGGAGTGGTGGCTGGTGAGGCATTTGATACCGGAGAGGAGCTTTATTGACAACGACTTACTACCCCACAACCCTAATGTGCAGAGGGAATTTAGAACTAGACCGGGTTGGGAGATATTTATGGAGAAGTGTATTGATGCAAATGAACATATGGTCAGGGAATTCTATTGTAATATGGCCCACATCGTCAAGGGTTCCAATGTGACCAAGGTTTGAAACAAAAAGGTGTTGTTCGACGGGCAGTCTCAGAATGAATATTTGGGCTTCAATGAAGAGGACGAGACTCTATATTTGGCAAAGTTGGAGATGGTTGAGGGGGTCCGTCCATGGTTAGCCTAGTACTTGGCAATCCTAGGTACCGTTCCTGAGTGGTTGACTGCTGGGGTAAAAATACTAAGGGGGACCTTGAACTTTGAAGCTAAAGGTTGGGAGACCTTCTTTGCAGCAGGTTGGACCCTACCACACATGACCAAACTCTTCCTATCCATCGGGTTGTGTTGGTTGCATCGATCATGGCGGGATACCACTCAATATGGGGAATATGATGTCCCGCATCATCTCTCTTGTGGGTTCGAAGGCTAGCCGGAACTACCCTTTCCCCAACACTCTCTCTATGTACTTCCGGGACTTGGAGGTGGAGAAGAAGTGGTATGATGTCAAGGCCAAGCCGGTTGCTCCATTTTCATGGTATAGTTTGAGGGGGCCAGACAACCACAAGGACAAGAACTACAAGCCCCCTGCTTCTGCTCCAACTAGCCAGTCTGAAGAGTCAGTTGTGGTAGAGGCCTCCACTGAGCCTGCCTCCACGATTTCTTCCATGCATCCCGGACCTTCCACTTCAGCTGATGTGCCTCCAAGTCCTTCTACTTCAGCTGGCCCAGAGATTCTATCTTCCCGGGCCCATCCTATCACAGACCACCGACTGAGTCAAACACTTCAGAGCCTGAACAACTGGATGTATACTACTTCATCCAAGTTTTCCACCTTGACCTCCACCATTGTAGCTCAGTCGGCTCCTCCTCCAGTTCAGGTCCCACAGTCTATAAAGGATGCTTTGAAGAAGTTACTTGACAACCAGGAGAAGATCCTCAGCACCCAAGCTGAGTTGGTGAAGGCAATGGCTTCACATGGCAAGGCTCTAAAATAGCTTTCCAAAGAGCACAAGAAGCTGCGCAAGACACGGGCTTCCAGGGAGTCCGTAAAGGAGCTAAGGGCGGATGTAGAGAGACTGAAGGCAGACCAGCTGCCTTTAGATTTATTATTTGAGGACCCAGCTTCAGCAGTAGCCACAGTTCCGGAGCAAACACAGAGGCCTCTTAAGAGGAAGAGGACTATCCCGAGAGCAGATGATGCCATCATCCTGTTGGCAGATCTACCGGAGGCTTTCTCTAGTCAGCCATAGGATGTACCAGATCCACAGCCGGTCCAGGTCCAGTCCCAGGTCCCAGCAGCTGAGCAGCAGGATACCGGGAACTAGTCTATATATAATCTTGCATATGGTTACTTTTTGTCGTACTTTTTATCTTTCATTTGGTCTGTATATAAAGTTACATTATTGTATATATTCATCCCTCGTTGTATATTCATTCCCCTATTGTACATATTCATTCTATTTTTGAAAAAAAAAATCATTTTTAGCTTCTTATACAGGCTCGTAGCTTTTTGTTTTGTTTTTGACGCTTTTAATAAGCCTTTGGTTTTTTTAATGCCATGGTTCTTTCCAAAGGTGGAGTATTGTGTGAACCGGTGGCTCTTCCCAATGATAGATGGCGTGACAACCTTCTTAAGGGTTTGAGTCCATTTTTGTTTTTCTTGTTTTTGGTAGTTTATAGTTAAGGGTACCACAAGCAAAGCTTCACTTGGGCCTAACACATTTTCCTTTGATCCCATGGTCAAAGACAAGTGGTTGTGTTAAGGATGGTAAAAGTAGCGACCTTGAGACTCTTGTGTTGACCAAACAATCATCATGTGGTCTTTCGGACTATTGTGTGCTCAATCGTGTCTAAGGTTGTTATGGGCCCCCGATTCTATATCTTTAGCAATCCTTGAGTTTGCGTGGTGAGAAATCGAATTGTGAGTCCAAGTCCCGAGCCAATGGTCTAGAACTTGCCCCGAATGTCTGTTTAGGTAAAATTTTGAGAGAAATTTGACTTGAGAAGTGATTATAGGCTCTCATTGAGCCAAATGATAGTTGAACAATTTCATAGCCTACCAATGATATAATCCCTAGATAACCCTTTTGAGTCTTATACCTTTTTCTTTCAAGAACCAATGCTACAAGCCTATACCCATTTTAAATTATACCCTCTCTTGGCACCCGATCTTTCCTTGAGCAATGGCAAAAGTCTAAGTTTTGGGGGAGAGACGAGAAAGGGAACAAAGTGGTAAAAGGTACAAAAGCAAAGAAAAGGAAGGCAATGAAAAAGAAAAGAAAAGAAAAAGACAAAAAGAAAGCCCAATGTGAAAATGATCTCAAAGGGATTCAAGAAAAGGAAAGAAAGAAAGGCGTGGAAAGTTGAAAAAGGAGAAATGGTTTGAAACGCAAAAGAAAGAGTGACAATGTGTCTCTCTAACCCCTTAGAAAGAAGTGAAATGACTCAAAGAGTCAAGAGATCGCCAAATGAATCAAAAGAAGTTCTTAAGAGAAGATTGAACCCACTTGAACAAAAACATGTCCTACCCTTACCCAAAAGCCTTCACATTGACTCCACAAAAGCCCTATATGATCTTGAGTTGAATGACGCTTGTATTAGTGGATACTTACATGAGGGTCAAGCATATGGTACTTAGAGCTAGACTTGTGACTTTTTCTTGAGAGAGATGAGTGAATTCCCATTAACCTCAATTTGTGTGTCAATACTCTAAAAGGTGAGGTTTGCTTAGGGAAAGTTGAGGATGTGTGAGTTGGGGTTCCACAGCGACCAAAGTAATTGAGAGAGTTCTTTGATGTAATGAGTCAACTCTTGATTCTCTTGTGTCACACTTGATCCACAGCTTTTCAAAGTTTAAATGTTGTTAATGATTCATTCGTATTGAGGGCAATTGTTAGTCCCAATTGATGTTTGTTGAGGTTACTTTAGGATAGCTGGAATTACTTGGATTTTCCTTTAAGGGGTGGGTCTTATTTTGTTTGCTTGAGGACAAGCAAAGGCTTAAGTTTGGGGGAGTTGATAAGTTGGGATTTTAACGTGTTTTATGATCCTACTTGCCTATGCTTTGATTATAAATTGCTACAAAATAGCCCCAAAAGGCTTATAAGTTGTGCATGATTGCAGGTTTGATCGACAAATGACGAAATGTTAAAGATCGGCTCAAAAGGAGTGAAACCTGCTCAAATATCAAAGGCCAAGCAATCTGAGGGAAAGCAGGCCTAGTGTGGACCGCACAAACTCAAATGCAGCCGCACTAGGTGGTTCGGAGAGTTGGCAAACCAGGCTAAAGGCAACGCGGCCGCGATTCAGTTTTAGCGGACCGCGATGAAGGCTCCGCGACCGCACTACCTTTCTGTGCGGTCCGCGGACAAGAGATTTAGAGAGTTGAAATTATGCCAAGCCCAGACCATGTGGTCCGCGGTCGTGATTGTGCGGACTGCGCCAGCTGCTTCTGCGGCCGCGGTCCATTCTGCGCGGTCCGCGGAGCCCAACTTCAGAGAGCTAATTGTTGAAGTTTAAGAGCCTCGTGTGGCTGCAGTCCATTTCGTGCGACCCGCACTGACCCCGCAGGGGTATTTTTTGTCCAGTTTTTCTAGCTTAGTATAAATAGAACATTTTACCATTTTTAGGTCATCAGTTAATTCTAGAACTGAGCTGCGCTCGTGAGAACACCTTTTGTAGCCATTTTTGGCATCTTAGCTTCAAATTAATGATAGATTCTTGTAATTTAATTTAGCATTTCATTATTATGTCTAGTTCTTCATCTATTTCTTCATTTTCTTGTTCAAGCATGAGTAGCTAAAACCATTAGCTAGGGTTGTGGCTCAACCCTAGTGTGGGTAATTGATGGGTGTTGCCATCTAGGGTTAGATTGATTATGGGTGTTTGCTATTTGGGTTGATTTTATATTTTAATCTATGAATTGGTGGTTGCAAACACTGATTTGTGCTTTGTATAATGACTCTTCTTGAGAAAGAGAGTTTAAGTCTCCAAAATTGACCCAACAAGGAATTGGGATAGACTCATGAGAAATGATAGTCCCAATTAACGGGTTAAACCTCGAGAGAGTAATCACCTTACTTGAACCCTAGTTGCTTGATCTAATTTGCCTACCCATTTGGTCTCGAGAGAGTCAATTGGGCAAAATCACTCTCTCTACCGAGAGGTGTGAGAGTGGGTAAAATTGTGCAAAGGTTATAGCATAAGCCCCAATTATGTCAATCGAACCTTAGTAACATCTACCCCTCAATTAGCCACCTAGGTGATGTCACGACCCTAGTGACCTTTTTCCCATAAGATACAACTTTAGCATCTATCTCGTAGCATAATCTAGTTTCAATTAGTAGTGTGATAATAGTAGTTTATAATTGAGAAACCCAAAAATGAAGAGAAGATCATTTAAGAGCACACATGCAATTCTATTCTAAGAAGATACCCGAATTCCCTTCTAGCTCTCTAAGGATTCGATCCCGACCCTCATATCGGGTAAAAGCTATTGTGACCCTCTTCTCCTACTTTTTAGTAGCGTGGAGTTGGCTGCGATCAATATGTTATATATCTTAATTCAAGAACTAAACATACACGGTTCGAGTAATCATGATAACTCAATTAGTTCTATTGTACTACTTTTTATTTCCCAAGATTAGCTAATTAGCTAGTGAAGATATTGTTTATATGTCTTTTCATAGAATTTTTTTTATTCAAACACAGATGTAAACAACAAACAGTAAAAAAATAAAAAAAATGAAGCTACAAACTTTATAAATACATACTCCCTCCGTTTCAATTTAGATTATATAGTTTAACTTGGCAGTCTAAGAAACAAAAGATGATTTTTGAAATATATGGTCATAAAAGTTAAAGGGGCAAAAGCTTCGTGGGGCCATGATATTTGTATGGCTATAAAAGCTTATCATTAAATATAAAAAAAAAATTAAAATTAAATTATTTTCAATTATAGAAATATGTCATTCTTTTTTAAAGTATTACTAAGGAGAGTGTATTGCTAAAACTGAAATAGAGGAAGTATGATATACCCCACACATTCTTAAAGCCCGAAGACCTAAATATCCTATAGAACAATACAAGACTGATAACCCTAGACCTAAAGAGTGGGCTGTTTCAATTTCTTTTCAATTCACGTAAAAGCCACAGGATTTTTTTTTGATATCTCACTGTTTCAACTATAATGGCAACCCGACTAACGCAACTGCAACCTTTGATATATTTCCATGGTTTTAGAGTCGAGCATTTGTAGTATTGTATTAATTTTGAAT
The DNA here is from genome assembly GCA_026770625.1 of Nicotiana glauca. Lineage (NCBI taxonomy): Eukaryota > Viridiplantae > Streptophyta > Magnoliopsida > Solanales > Solanaceae > Nicotiana > Nicotiana glauca. The sequence goes on along the minus strand of MU688076.1, from coordinate 43,448 downwards.
CCTTGACAAATTGCCCAAATTACCTGAGGGGTCTTCATGGCATGAGCCTCCTGAAATTCCCCTTCCAAGAATGAAGGAAGCAGTAGGGAGTCTCCGATTTCTATTTCCCCAAGTGAGTTACTTGGGGCGTTCTCTTTATTTCAAAGGGCCTTGGAGCTGGCCCCTTCGGACATACCCGCCGACTGCTCATTTGGGCGGGAGACATCTTCAGTCTCCAACAACTCGGGGACTTTGCCCGGGTCCTCTTCCAAAACCCCCTCGGTTCGAGGTAGAATCTCTTCAACCCCCAACAACTCAAAGGCCTTTGGGGCCTCGGTGTTCCTCTTCACTTAGGCCACCAGCTCAGAGCTGTCGTCTTCAATTTCTTCTTCTTCCTCTCTTAGCCGATGAACTACCTCCGCAAGAAGGGCGACGGTGTCTTTCTTTGGTTTATGAGCCGGATTTTTCTTGGGCTTTGGTCCTCAGAGGTTGAGATCCTTTTCCTCTTCTTATCCTTCACTGGTTTCGGGATCAGGGGTGAAGTCTCCTCCTTACCAGACGAAGGCCTCACCGGCACATCCTTCCTGAGACCTGCAAAAGAAAAATAAGTATGAGGAGAAATTCAGACAACGATCAAGGTTATCGAGATATGTGAAAACTTACCATGGCTTCGGGCTCCCCATCGACCCTTAGACAATTCGCGCCATACGCGCTCAGCATATATAGACATCGACACCAAGCTCTTGACCTAGTTTTCTAGATGGAGAATCGCACCCGGCATCCATGCAACGGCTGCACCAAGTAAAACACCGGTAAGAAAGGATGAAAAAGAGAAGATAGTAAACAAAAGTTAAAAGGTGGAACGATACTCACGTTCGTATTCCATTTCTATAGAAATGGCATACTCTCGACTGGGATCAGTTTCGAGTTCTTCCCTCGGACAAATCGGCCCATCCAACCCCGGTCCATGTCCTCATCCGTGCTCAAGAAGACCTCCTTTGAAGACCAACGTTGAAGCTTTATTATCCTACCTCGATAAAGTTAGGGGCTATACAAACGAATGAGATGGTCGAGGGTGAAGGGAGGCCCCTCGACTTTGCTCACAAAAAATCGAAGCAATATTACTATCCTCCACAAAGAAGGATGAATCTGGTCGAGGAGACCTCGTACTTCTTACAGAAGTCCACAATGATTGGATCTAGAGGACCGAATGTGAAAGGGTAGGTGTAAACACTCCAAAACCCCTCCACAAGCGTATTTATTGACTCTTCGGGCAAGGGCGCCACAACATGCTTGCAGTACTTTTTAACTTGCTTTAAAAGAAAACTGGTGATTATGAATATGTATCTCGACATCGGTTGACATCGGCCCAGAATTAAGGAGGTCTTTTCAACTTTAAAGTCAGAGTCAAGGACACATGGCAGAGGAAATAATTCCTCAAGGAGTGGCTCCGCCGCTGGTTGTTCGCCGGCCATCTTAGACGAGGAAGCATTTTCTTTCTGCGTCACAGTTTGGATGTTTTCACCATTTTGGGTTTGAGTTTAAAGAAAGAAGAAGAGAATAAGACTTGATGTTTTGAGAGAAGGTTGATAACAAAGCCTGGAGATTATGCAGAACGGAAAAACTTAAAAGATGTAAAATGCTTTGGAGATTGGAATAAATTGAATGTAAAATTTGAATCAATGAGAAAAAGGCCTATTTATGGGTTTTACGGCGACGGTTCGAAACCACTGTCGCACCCCCTTTTTTCTCCTCGCGGAGAAAGGCCCACGTTTTGCCATTTCATGGGGGATCGACTCTTTTCCTTTTGGGAATTGGGTATTTAAAGAGTCGCCACCTAACGAATTATGGTGCGTTAGGGCACCTTGAGCAATTAACCCATGGACTAGTTCTGCATTACCAGAGATTTAGGGTAAGGGCTTGAAATAACCTTGAAGGAAAGGTGTTAGGCACTCCTCGCGGTCCACAACGGTGGGTCCCGACCGAACTTATATTCATGTGAATTAGTCAAATAAATAGATAAATAGTTTTACCACGTATTTGCAAGTAAAGGCATGTTTTGACATTCAAGAAATGAAACAAGGAAAAGGGTTTGAACAGGTTGCACATATATAAAGAAAAGTAAATTCATTTAAACAATGGGAGTTAGAAAGGGGATCCTAGGTTGGTTAGCCTACAGGATCACCCCACACAATGTCTGGTAATCACTCCTCAATTAGGGGCTACACGTGGCATTAGCACGTAGTCACCATATTCTTTCTACCCAATTACCTCACCTTGTTCATAGTCTAAAGCGTCCTAATAACCTTGATAGATGTCCTATGCGTGCACTACATGTCCCTTCCTCGTGGTCCCAGAGGTATTTAGGACCTCTAGTTTTAGGTAGTTCTAGACCATCCTAAGATTTTTAAAGGATAAAAATCTAGGCATCAATCAAAAACAAATAGGATTGCACTTAAGGAGGAACAAATAAAGGCTCACATTTTACCTCCACAAGCATGACAAATAAATGCACGTCTCGAATAATTGTTTCAAGTATTCTAAGAGAAAACCCTAGAACATGATATCTTAGGTGAGCAAAGATTATACAATACTAAGTTAAGGCTAAAGTGTCAAAAAGCTGAATCTTACTGATTTTAGACCTATCAAATGTGAGCAGTCTTAAAGCGCAGTCTTATAGCTGCAGGATTTTAATCGCCCTACAGGCTTGCCTAAGCGCATAACAGTGATGTCCTAAGAGCATGATATCTTCATTGATTAGGAACGTAGTAAAATAGTGATTAATTTTAAACGGATAACTTGAGATCCTATAGGCATGCTTTCTAGCAGTACTAATTTAAGGCAGTATTTGAAAACTTATTTAAAGAAGCGAACAGATTAATTGAACCAATTCAGAATGAACAAACATAAATTAAACTGATTTATTTAACTAAACTGGATTAAGTTCTATAGGCGTGATTTCCATTAGAGCTGATTTTAATTCCTATAGGCATGATCTCTATTAAAGCCATTTAGATCCTATAGGCATGGTTTCTAATACTATGGAAGTAAAGTAAACATAGCAGATACATTTGAATTAACACAATCCTATAGGCATGGTATCTAATTATTAGAAACGGATTTAGATCCTATAGGCATGGCTTCTAATTGTGTGGAAGTAAAGCAAACAGGCTCATTTTAAAACAAATCTTATAGGCATGTTATCTAACAAATTTGAATCAACATAGACCCTATAGGCATGGTGTCTACCCAGTTTTACCCATAATATATATATACTACCCTCCATTTTCACTAAACACCTCACTGTTTGTTTATAATAATTATTACAGACCAATAAACTGAATATAAATTACATAAATAAACAGAAATTAATCTATAGGGAGTCTGTAGAAGGCCCAAATGACTTCCAAGTCTCCAATAGCCTCAAATGCCAAAGTTCCATAGACAATCTCATGTCTAGGTGTGTCAGAGTTCCCTAAGGACCTCAAGGATCCCGGGCAGAGCAGATTTCATAACCAGAACTGAGTAAGTGCAGTGTGGAAGGGCCAGCCCCAGTGCATCAGAGTTTAGAGGGATCTCATAGGGATCCCAAGGCAGTCACACATTGGAGGGGTAGAACCTAGGGACTTAGGAGTGGAAGGAGAGTGCTTGACATAGTTTTGAAAAGGTTTGATAGGAAAAACAGTATTGAAAAGGACTCAATTGAGGTAGTTTTATAAAATAGGAGAGTTGTTTAGCAGGAAAACAATTTTGACAAGAATTATGTAATCAAACAAACAACAGACCAATCGTAGAGAAAACAGAGTCCTAACCACATGATTTATACAAGGGAATTGGGATTTGGGGACATATAATACACATAATGAACATATAATAAACAAGTCTTTTGTAATCAAGGAGTAGCTAACAGTACAAGCAGTAAGGCATGGATTTCAGAGGTGCTAATTACAATATAGTTATAGAATCAGAAGTGCTTAGGGGGGTTCATGGGATTGGGAGATGACATAGTATAGGATTTCATAGCAAGTGTGAGGACATAGAAGTACTAAACATGATTGGCATAGTACCAGAATAACTTAGGGTAACAAATCAATTTTGCAAAAACATGTGCAAACCAGAAACCAACTAACACATAACCATTCAAACATATACTAATAGAGTAAAGCCAGTACATACTACAAGGAAGGGACAAGCTCATATCATGCTGATCACATATTTGAATTAGGACAGAACTAACAGTGATCCAAACAGGCTAGTTACATAATGAAAGGTCATATGATAGACAGGAATAGACTGGTAACTAGCAAACTAAAACAAGAAGAAAACACATAGTGTTTAGGACTTGAATTGAAAGCAGAACATACCGGTTAAGGAGAATAGACACAAAGTGAAGAGTAATAGGGTGCAATAGTAGCAAGTAACAAGAAAGAGAGAAGAAAAGCTTTAAGTGTGTGAGGGAGTTTTGAACTAAGGTTCATGTCTAATGAGAGTAGAAGAAAGCATATATATATATATATAGTAGTTTGAAAGCTAGGTAAATAAGGTAAGAATCAAATTCTTCAGTAATTGGAGAACTTGGAATCAATTAAAGTGAAATCAGTCCAAGTCTTCCCTTAATTAAGGGAGTCATTTCAAACGGTAAAGAGCAAGTACTAAATAAGGAAAGAGATCAAAAGACCTAAGTACAGAATAAGCAATTAGGGGTAGATACATAGAGTTCTAATTAAGGAAATAACAGTAAGAATCGAGCAATAATGTAGTCAATCACATAACAAGGTAAGAAAATATTTTAAAGGTTGTGAAAACAAGAAAAGTAGCCGGAAATCAGTAAAGAGTATCATCCCAGGAAATCAGGGATTTAAAGAATCGAAAAATAGTACTAATACTAAGGGAAACATTATAAACTTCCATGAATAACAGGTACCGAGTATAGACAGAAAGAGACAAATCAAAAATCCTAATAAGACATTATTGGGGTAGAAATCACTAATCGAAACATATTCATGGGCTTCGAACACACACATAGCAGAATCGACAAACAAAAATGAACTCAGGATTATAACATAGTGCTAAAACTGGGGTTTTAACATAACAAATTAGGATTAAAAAGCAATTTTAACAAAAAGTCATTCAAACATATGAGAATCAGAGAACAACATTAAAAGGACCAGAAATATGTTTTTGAAAAAAAAGTTCCAGAAACCCTAATGGGAAAATAAAGCGACGCTTTGAGAAATTGAAAGGTTTTTTCTTAAAACTAACGAAAATAGCTCAGAAAAACCTCAGATCTGCTACAGATCTAAGAGGTACAGGAGAAGAGATTAGGGTTTTCTAGAAAATAACCCAGAAATAGAGATCGGCTTAGAAACCCATAGGTTTAGCCAAGAAATATGATGATCTTACTCAATCGGGCCATGGTGGCCTGAGAACGGCGAGAACAGACCATGGATGGTGAGTGAACAGCCACTGGTCCCTTGAGGACCTCAAGACAGCAAGAATTCGGCCATGGGGGAGCCATTAGGGCTAGGGGTGGTGGTGAGCCACCATTATTACTAGCGAGCAAGCAGCCGGCGAAGGGGGGGTTAGAGTTTAGCCAGAGGGAATTTGAGAGAGAAAGAGAGGGGTGACGGTGGGTGAGTGAATGAGGGGTTTGGGGGTATCGATTTAGGTTAAATTAGGAAAGAACGAATCCGGGACATTGATCAAAATTGATCAACGGCCAGGATTTAATCAGCATTGGGTCAGGTAGTATTAAGAATTGGGCTTGGGGTATGGGCTAGTTTAATTAAGGGTAAAATTGAAATAGAAATGGGCTATTTGTTAAATACCCGAATTAAATTAGTCAAAATTAGTTTATAACATAATTATTAATTATAAAAAGTGATTCTATTGCATGAAAATAATTTAAAAATGATTATTTGGTATTTAAAAATATAAAGGACTAATTTCTGGTAAAAATAGTGCAAAATTATATATATGGGCTATAATTGCAAAGCTATTGCAATTATAGCCAAGATGCCAATTTGGATATTTATGGAACAATTTGGTCTTAATAGGACCATAAACAATAAATTAAATTAAGAAATACCTTTGAAATCATTTGTGATGCAATTTGGTAATCATTTATTGGAAATAAAAATACCGGACAAATTAAAAAATGTGGAAAATCATGGAAAAAAAATACTAATTGGTGTCAATGCATGATTTTCAAGGTATATATGCAACTAAAAATATTTTGGGAAAAATTGGGTATCAACAACCACTAGTGGCCGACCATCAACTAGCATGCATTAAATGCGTGGGGAACTACACCGACGGGATATTTCGGTCACATCTACCGCTTACGTTATGGGAATGACGTCATAGCAGGTCTAGGATCGAAGGCTCAATTCGTTTTTTGTCATTACACTCCAAAAACGAGGGGGCTATGTATACGGTTAAAATTGAGCCCACCCGATTTTACTGATCGAGACTAGTGTGAAGGATCGAAGATCGATCCCATAATATATCGGATCGAGACATGAGGACAAGGCATCGAGTTCGAGATTCAAGGTACCAGTCAAGATCGAGGCCGGTAGTGATTGTGACCAAATGAGACAAACATCGAGTAAGATCGAAGGTAGCACAATAACAGAAAGGCGAGATATCCGTGACTGGTCGGAGATCATGGCAGAAATCTCAGAACGAATCAAATCAAGGATGGTTAACTAGCTAATCATGGAATTTCCTTCTATAATTAGAGTTATACCATAATTAGGATTCATCTACTATATAAAGAGGAGTCCCAATCATTTGTAGGGCACTTACTCTCTGAGATATCAAAGCAATATAACACTTTCACTTTAATTTATACTCTTGTTCATCAGCTTGCTCATAATTTTAATTGTTCTTATACCAATCAGCTTGAGGGTATCCGAGTTCAAGGGCTGAATTTCATTCAAACACTGGTTTGATTTATCTTATTATTAATTTCTATTACTAATCTTTATATTTATCAATTGGTATTAGGTAAAATCACGTGTCCTTAAAGCCACATTATAAGTTTAATTGTTATCCAATTTTATGGGTGAACTGTTAAATAATGTAATGTGAGGGTAGATTAGTCTCTTAGCTAAAAGCTGTTAAATAACCAACTAATAGCTTTTAGGGAGTTGTTAGTTAGTTAGTAAGTTGTTAACTACATAATTAGTATATATACATGTATCACAATATGTACAAATGGCTTTTTGAGATAATGAAAGCTAATACACTACAATTCCTCTCTCTATCTCTCCGCCTGATATTCCTTTCTCTGCCTTACTTCTGCTCTTCTTCTCTTTCTTTCTAAGCTGCTTAGATAATTTCTTCATGGTCTTCATTATAATTGTATGAAGAAATCTTCATGGCATCATAGCTTACACGATTTACTGTCGTAATTCATACATTGATCCAAATTACAGTTCAAGAAGTTTTTTTGATTTTTCGAAAAAATTCTGCACCTTCTTTCTTGTCAGAATCTTAAAAAGAAAAAAAATAACAAAGAATGGCTGTCAATGGCGAAACTGTCACGATCCAAAATCCACTAAGGGTCGTGGTGGCGCCAGACACTGCTGTCAGGCAAGCCAACCAATTACTTAATCAAAATCTCATTTTAATACTTTTAAAATCTAAGAATTTCCTTCAAATTTAGCAATTTTAAAGAATATAGTCTCAAATCAAATTTAAATGATAAGTAGTTAATACAATACTTCAAACCATCCCAGAACCCGGTGTCACAAGTGCATGAGCGTCTACTGACAAGAAAATAAAATACAACATCCGTCCAGAATACAGTGGACAGGAAGTAATATAGTACACTGGAAGGGACCGCTCTAGCTGCGGCCGTCTCGAATGATGCAGCTCACCTAGTCCCAGAATCATCCATACTGCTACGCCCAGTATGCCACTAGAGTTACATATAACTGTGCAACAAAAATACACAGAAGTATAGTATGAGTACGTAAACAACGTGTACTCGATGAGTATCCCGCCTAATCTCGAAGAAGTAGAGACGAGATGGTCGACTTCAATACTTGCTAGAGGTCCAATAATAATATACTAAAAGTATGAGGAAATCATGGATTTCTATAGCAGTTCTAACTCACAAAGCGAGAAAACAAGTAAACACCTTCAACAAATAATAAAGGATTTTCAAGATTTACTTTTCATTATTTTATAAATTTATATCAAGCCATGAAAGGCAATATCCACATTTAAAATACTCAGGAAACAATATATATCATGCGCAAATCATGCCGAGGTCGACGGCCCGCTCCAATAGAAATGTAAATTGTGCACTGCCGAGGGTCGAATGGCCCGAACCATAGATGCATCTATTTAATCTGTCAAGGCGTTCGGCCCGTTCCATAAATATACACATACCCTGCTCGCGAATCATGCATGCGATGCAGGTACACATAAGCATACATGCTCAATCAGTAAATTAAGAACTTATCGGGGAATATTTATCCAAATAACACCAATTCTCCTTTAACAAATTTTAAGAAATGAAGTTTAATCCTTTTAGAAATTCACTTACTAATTCAATGTGATTTAAGCAATTCAAGCTATCAATGGGTTCATAAATAATCCAAGTATAACATGTTTTTGGGCCCTAACTACCCGGATAATAGCATAATAGTAGCTACGCACAGACTCGCATCACCTCGTGCGTACGTAGCCCCCGCAAATAGGAGCACGTAATCAACTATTTCACCTATGGGGATAATTCCCTCTTACAATGTTAGAAAGGATACTCACCTCGCTCCGAAGATCCATAACCGGCATTCCATGCCCTTCCGAAGACTCTACTTGATACACCACACTCCAAAACTAGCCAACGGTTACGCATATCTATTAATATATGCTCAATTATTCATTACAATCTAATTTATAGAAATTCTTAACTCCGATCGAAAAGTTGACCAAAACGCCTTCGGGCCCACGTGCCCGAAATCCAAAAATTTTCAAAGATAAAGATTACCCATGACCTTAGGAACTCAAATATATAATTTTTACTAGATTCCACACTCCATATCGTAGTCAAATTCCAAGAACAATAATTTCTAGGTCTTTCTACCAAACCCCAAATTTCTACTAATTTAAATGCTCAAATCCATACATAGTTGGTGTATTTAACTCAAAATAGGTGGGGATA
>MU688076.1:3399-33445 GCA_026770625.1 Nicotiana glauca | reverse complement strand
ACCTACTCCAACTTCCAGAATCGGATTCCGACCCCGATATCAAAAAGTCCACCTCCAGTCAAACTTCTCAAAAACCTTCAAATTTCTATCTTTAGCCAAATGGCTCCAAAATGACCTACGGACCTCCGAATTCACTTCCGATCGCGCCCCCAACTCCAGAATCACCATACGGAGCTATTCACAGTCTCGGAATCCCAAACGGACATCAATAACACTGAAATGCACTTCAAGCCAAACTTATGAAATTTCTTCTAAAATGCTAACTTCCACAATAGGAGCCAAGATGCTCTCAGGTTATCCAAAACCCAATCCGGGCATACGCCCAAGTCCGAAATCATCATACGAACCTGTTGGAACCTTCAGATCCTGATTCCGAGGTCGTTTACTCAAAAATCCGATCCTAGATCATTCTTTAAACTTCAAGCTTCTGAAACAAGAATTCTCTCTCCAAATCAACTCTGAACTTTCCGAAATTCAATTCCGACCACGCGTACATGTCATAATACCTAAAACAAAGCTACTCATGGCCTCTGATTGCTGAACGGAGCGCTAGAACTCAAAACAACCAGCCGGGTCGTTATATTCTCTCCCACTTAAACATACGTTCGTCCTCGAACGTGCTTAGAACTACACAGAAGTAGTCTGAAATCGTTGTTTAACCTCTCATGAACCTTCCCGTGCCACCACAACTCAGTTGAGCACCTCAACTCGATCAATTTTGAAGATATTCCCTTTTGTTCAAGAAAATAAGCCTTAGAGCCCAATTCCAACATCCGGAATTCTATGCCCGACCTGTTTCCAACATATGATTACCATATCAATTACTACACGCTGTACCCAAACATGACTGCATAACTCTACTGAATTCACACCTTTCATAACTTTACTCACCGGACCACAATAACATTTTCTGATCAACTCAGTCAAAATCCTACTAATCTGATGCTCCCATTGCACCCCATGACTTACACAAGTCTTACTCTAGCCTTTACAATACCGCCACGACGGAAGAGATGTGCAGAAATTCGTAATCAACTGCCGAGCCAACCAATCATTGAGCCTATACTTCTGACAAGAAACATTACCACATTCTGAACCAAATAATGATCTATGCTCCTTAATATATTCCACGTAATCAGATTGCACTGATCCTAAATCCAACAACCTCGTCTCACCCAGTATGAATTGCTCAGGCAATAAGCCATCCCGACATGACCAAAAGTCTCATATGATGCCACGATGTGCCAATAGGCTACCAATTAGAATGCGATACAAAAAGGAAAATGAACTCTGAAAGGAATTTTAATTACCCCGCTCGCGAATCGTACATGCGACGCGGGCGCACAACTAATATGAGCTTCCTTCAGAAAATAGGAAACAAAACACAATAAACAGATATAGGGAACTAAACTGAACATCACGCTGTTGCGGCGCGCAACCCGATCCAAATATCATAACCATGGCGGCGTGCCACCCGATCCAAATAACATACCCATGGCGGCGTGCCAAACGATCCACACGTAGAACTCACATAAGGAGATATACATCGAGCTAAATTACTCATTACAACAAGATATCGAATTTGGTCATAAGCATGCTAAATGCATAATAATATCTGTGAGGGAACATATAGCGCCATAAGCTACAAAACTCAAGTACAACTGAGGTGCGATATACAATCTGAATCTAAAGAGCCATCTTGCTCATAATAAATCATTTCTACGCGGATCCTCAACAATAACAACAACAACAACAACAACCCAGTGTATTCCCACAAGTGGGGTCTGGGGAGGGTAATGTGTACGCATACCTTATCCCTACCCCGAGGGGCAGAGAGGCTATTTCCAGGTGACCCCCGGCTCAAGAAGGAAACAGGTGACAGAAACAAGTGGCGATATATTAGTACTAGCAATAGACTCATAATAAATAACATAAAATACACAAAATAACATAAAATACACAACATAACATAAAATAACATAAATATTAAAATAACAACAATATAAGGAATATAAGAAATACGAGAAAGAGGAAAGTATACTAATATCTATAATATAAAGCCCTGCATCAGTAGCTGATCCGCAGCATCCTAAGCCTAACTACTAACTGTCTAGTATCACTCTAGCGCGCTTTAGAAATATTCCCAACTTCCCCCTAAAACCTTAATGCTCGACCTCCACAATCCCCTGTCAAGGGCCATGTCCTAAGTAATCCTAAGTCACGTCATGTCCTGCCTGATCACCTCTCTCCAATACTTCTTAGGTCTCTCTCTACCTCTCCTCATGACCATCACCGCCAGTCGCTCACAACTTCTCACCGGTGCATCAGTGCTCCTCCTCTGAATGTGCCTGAACCATCTGAGTCTTGCTTCCCGTATCTTGTCCTCCATGGGTGCCACACCCACCCTCTCTCGAAGAACTTTATTCCTAATCTTACCCATCCTTGTATGCCCACACATCCACCTCAATATCCTCATCTCTGCTACTTGCATCTTCTGGATGTGTGAGTTCTTAACCGGCCAACACTCGGTCCCATACAACATGGCCAGTCTAACCACTTCTCGATAAAACTTACCTTTTAGTAACGGTGGCACTTTCATGTCATACAGGACTCCCGTTGCTAACGTCCACTTCATCCACCCTACCCCTATACGGTGTGTGACACCCTCGTCGATCTCCCTGGTCCCCTGAATAACTGACCTAAGGTACTTGAAACTACCCCTCTGAGGGATGACTTGGGAGTCAAGCCTCACTTCCACTCCCGCGTCCGTCGGCTCGGGCCCAAACTTGCACTCGAGATATTCCATCTTCGTCCTGCTCAACCTGAAATCTTTAGACTCAAGAGCTTGTCTCCAAACCTCTAGCCTCTTGTTGACGCCGCGTCTTATATCGTCAATTAGGTATGCGGATCCTTAACACATAAGCAATTCATAAAGCCGTCTCACAACTCACACGGCGCAATGCATCGCTACATGAAATATCTGACAACGAAATAATACCCTAACTACTCCGTAAGGAGCGCATTACTGAAATGAACACAACTGGCCTAACATAGAGCCTAAATTCACATTTAAACCCATCCACCGACCTCAAGTCGATCCTGATCATATCAAACTAAGCCAATAACCTTTCAAAGGTCCATACTAATTTCCCTCTTCTCATAACACACAAGGACAACCATCATGACCGGAGTACTCATCCATAGTCCACAACTCAGTAACTGAGTGCCCTCCGGGCATATATCCTCAACTTATCGATATCATCACAATCTTCATACTTGGTTTAATTTCTTCAATCAATCAAGTGACTACATGCCACACTTATACGATCTTCCTGCTTGGTTTAATTTCTTCAATCAATCAAGTGACTACATGCCACACTTATACGATCTTCCCGTGGGACTCGCTCCCACAACCTTCCGAAACACATAACAGGTCCACACATCCAAACCACCGGCCGTACTAACGTTGAAAAGTGATCAAGAATCCCTAACCAGGATGCAAAGCCCTTTTTATAAAACACCGATCTCAGGTGACACTTATGACAATACCACTCACTTTAAACATCGAAACTCCTTTCGTGCTCATCCGAGCTTGTGACATCCTTGTCAGCACCGAAATCCAAACTTGATTTTTCACTTTAAATCCCGTACTAGTCACTGCACCCAACATGCCAATGTACGATAGAACATGACCCTTACCATAACCCGAAACTGCTAATAGGTCAACACTTCATCATATAAAAGCTTTTCACTGAACTCGCTTCAGGAGAAAAATAGAAATACACAGTAAAATTCTTATAACCGTAGAAATACACAAATCTCTAAGTAGTGGTCTAAGGCACCATAGCCTTTCCGAAATCCACTTCCACATAACAAGCCATAACAGTAGAATGTTTCAGAATAATATCAATTACGGTGGCTGACAAGCCTCATACGCACCGCCACAGATCACTTGCATAACTTAATCATGCTGAAAGAGCTGATCTCTACCACCAACATGCCAACTAAATTATGGCTAACTGATCTATCTCCTTTCGATTCACCCTGATTGCCTTAGAAATAATACTAATTCCATCCAACACATAACATACTCCATCTGCACTCATCTCGAGTGACCTTGAATCACGAGACCATGCTGTCTCAAATCCCACGGACTGTTTCGTAACTCTCAAATGCTATAACGCAAGTTAAAATATCATAGAACATTCTGGGCACCTTCTCATAAGCTGCTACAAAGCTTGATCCTTAACGGTACTTATAGGTTCAAAATTATTAGGCACCACACTTTATATTTTGAATTTCACTAGGACCACTACTGAGAGCCACCCGCTATGACTCGGCCCCGAATATAATCAACTCCATGAGTCTTCCGTCACATGAATACCTTCTTGGTGAAGAACCTACTGAACTTCCCTGGTAACCTGCATCTATACAAGGCAAAATCCTGAATCCTTCCCCAAGTCTGAACATGGGCCAATAGGGCCAACGATAGCCTACCTTTAATACTTCCTTTGCTTAAATTACCACTTATGGTCCTTTCCGTAGCTGAAATAGCCCATCGATATGCTAATAGCCAAAAATATCGCAAGTAGTTAACCATACAACCCAATCATAAGTGGTGGGACTCTCCCACTTAGCATGAAGCCATTAGTTCATTAACCAAGGACTCACCCGTCATCCTGATCTCTTATTGACATAACCTTGCGCAATCAACCGCCAAAGTTCGCAAAATCTTTCTATAGAAACCCAATTTTTATACCCTGAATCACTAGCAAAATTCGCACGACCGACCCCTTTGCTTTATAACCACTAGAATTATTCGCAGAAGCCTCGCCAACCACGCGACCGCTAACCTGCTCACAGGAATAACCCACCTGTAGAATTCACTCCTAGAATCTTCCAATGCTGATGCACGGGGTACAATCACTACGACATCATTGACCCATCCTGAGTCCGAGCTCACTCTCCGGCTGCACAAGTCCATTCACCCCTCGTGGACATCAATTAAATATGCGACAACATCCTCCCAATTCAAAGTTATGCTGCATCCTTCTTCATTTAAGCGGCTCCTTTCCGTTATATTAAATCTCCTACCGCACAAGAATTCCTACTTCAAATTAGATCCGTAGACCCCAATAACCAAGCGCTAATATTCTCAAATCGCTCAAAAACCTCCTTAAGGTACGTGGTTATCCCACTGCAAAGCCCATATGCAGCTCCGCCACTCTCCCACTTTGGGAAAACTCACTTCTTTAATCAACTGCTCGATCTGCGCTTCCTAAACCTGGCCTTTTAGAAGCTTAAAACTCTTCCTGACACTTCCCACATGTCTTTCTCATCTTGTTGTTCAGTTGCTGCCTTAATAAAATTTATCTTCATAGCACTTGAATCCACAAATTGCTACTAGTTTTAACTTTTTAGAAGGTCATCGTCATCGAACCTCCAATATTAGAAATACTAATTGAATCCTGAACCACCGCACCCTGCGATATCTGATAGTTGTATTTTCGATACTATTTCGCGATATCTTGCCCCCAAGGCGAATTATAGAAGATCAAAACACCAACAAACTTAGCAAGTTCAATTAGGACAAAGATATCCCATCATAGAAGAAAACTCTACAACGCTTGCAAATACCAAGCCTCATTACTTCCACCAGCCCACATCTGACCATCCTTAGTTCGATTGTCTTTCCCCTCCCAGGAATAAAATACTGAATCTCTTGATTATGCACTGAGTAAACCTCTCTTCAAGTCATTCACTGCCCCGACATGTAGGCAAAACATCCTACCATCATATCACTACTACGCAACATTCGTTCATAAGCATCATGGCAACTTGTGCCTAACCTTAGAGCTCTCAAAAGTACCGTTGCTGAGCCGAAACAGCAGAATATCCTTCCACAAGGCGACAATGATAGCTCAAATAACCCCACAGGGAGAAACACCCGCGCTACATTCGTAGTGCTATTTAAATTATTCAACTCTCGATTCATAACAAGCGCTTCGCGTCGTATAATATTGAGTAAGAAGGAGACAAAGGCGTATGCCTCTCAGGAATCAAGTCGCACGATAAGGAATCAAGAAGGGAAGTACTCCTAACAGTCCTTCAGCCTCCCGAGGATAAGTACAAACGTCTCCGTACCGATCCGCAAGACTCTACTAGACTTGCTCATGACTCATGAGACCCTAGGAACCTAGTGCTCTAATACCATATTGTCACGACCCAAAATCCACTAAGGGTCGTGGTTGCGCCGGACACTGGTGTCAGGCAAGCCAACCAAATTACTTAATCAAAATTTCATTTTAATACTTTTTAAATCTAGGATTTTCCTTCAAATTTAGCAATTTTAAATAATAGTCTCAAATCAAATTTAAATGATAAGGAGTTAATACAATACTTCAAACCATCCCAAAACCCGATGTCACAAGTGCATGAGCGTCTATTGACAAGAAAATAAAATACAACATCCGTCCGGAAAATAGTGGACAGGAAGTAATATAGTACACTGGAAGGGACTACTCTAGATGCGGTTGTCTCGATTGATGCAGCTCACCTAGTCCCAGAATCATCCTTGCTGCTACGCCCAGTAGGCCACTAGAGTTACACATACCTGTGCGACAAAAATGCACAAAAGTGTAGTATGATTACGTAAACAACGTGTACTCAATGAGTATCCCACCTAATCTCGAAGAAGTAGAGACGAGATGGTCGACTTCAATACTTGCTAGAGGTCCAATAATAATATACTAAAAGTATGAGGAAATCATGGATTTCTATAGCAGTTCTAACTCACAAAGCGAGAAAACAGGTAAATACCTTCAACAAATAATAAAGGATTTTCAAGGTTTACTTTTCATTATTTTATAAATTTATATCAAGCCATGAAAGGCAATATCCACATTTAAAATTTTCAGGAAATAATATATATCATGCGCAAATCATGCCGATGTCGACGGCCCACTCCAACAGAAATGTAAACTGTGCACTGTCGAGGGTCGAACGGCCCGAACCATAGATGCATCTATTTAATCTGTCGAGGCATTCAGCCCATTCCATAAATAAACACATACTCTGCTCGCAAATCATGCATGTGATGCAGGTACACATAAGGATACATGCTCAATCAGTCAATTAAGAACTTATCGGGGAATATTTATCCAAATAACACCAATTCTCCTTTAACAAATTTTAAGAAATGAAGTTTAATCCTTTTAGAAATTCATTTACTAATTCAATGTGATTTAAGCAATTCAAGCTATCAATGGGTTCATAAATAATCCAAGTATAACATGTTTTTGGGTCTTAACTACTCGGATAATAGCATAATAGTAGCTATGCACAGACTCTCGTCATCTCGTGCGTACGTAGACCTTGCAAATAAGAGCATGTAACCAATTATTTCACCTATGGGGACAATTCCCTCTTACAAGGTTAGAAAGGAGACTCACCTCGCTCCGAAGATCCATAACCGGCATTCCACGCCGTTCCGAAGATTCTACTTGATGCACCACGCTCCAAAACTAGCCAACGGTTGCGCAAATCCATTAATATATGCTCAATTATTCATTACAATCTAATTTATAGAAATTCCTAGCTCCAATCGAAAAGTTCACCAAAACGCCCTCGGGCCCACATGCCCGAAATCCGAAATTTTTCGAAGATAAAGATTACCCATGAACTTAGGAACTCAAATATATAATTTTTACTAAATTCCACACTCCATATCGTGGTTAAATTCCAAGAACAATAATTTCTAGGTCTTTCTACTAAACCCCAAATTTCTACTAATTTAAATGCTCAAATCCATACATAGTTGGTGTATTTAACTCAAAATAGGTGGAGATAACTTACCTTATCATTGATGATGAAAACCCTCTCTTGAAGCTCCCCAAAAATTGCCCAAGCCATGATAAATATGAGAGAAATAGCCAAATATCCTATTTTAAAACAACCATTCTGCCACAGCTATTTTTGCACTTGCAGCCCGTTGACCACTTTTGCGGTTCCGCCGGTGCGGCTTCTCTACCGAATCTGCGGTCCTTCCCAAGCCCCCTCATTTCCGCTTCTGCGAGCCCTCTACCGTAGATACGGTTCCACATCTGCGGCTCCTCGACCGCATTTGCGGCCCCCTTCACTTTGGTCCAAACCGCATCTGCGGCTCTGCACCTGCGGCCCATTTTCACACGTGCGGTTATGACAGCAACCAGCAACCTTCATCCTTCCAAAAATCCCATTTTTGATCCGTTAATCACCCGAAATCCATCCGAGGCCCCCGGGACCTCAACCAATCCCAAAACACATTAAGGACTTGCTCGAGGCCTCAAATCATATCAAACAATACTAAAATCATGAATTACACCCCGATTCAAGCTTTATGAACTTCGAAATTTCAAACTTCTACTTCTGATGTTTAAACCTATCAAATCACGTCCGATTGACCTTAAATTTTGCGCACAAGTCATATTTGATATTACGGACCTACTCCAACTTCCGGAATTAGATTCCGACCGCGAAATCAAAAAGTCCACCTCCAGTCAAACTTCTCAAAAACCTTCAAATTTCTATCTTTAGCCAAATGGCTCCAAAATGACCTACGGACCTCCGAATTCACTTCCGATCATGCCCCCAACTCTAGAATCACCATATGGAGCTATTCACAGTCTCGGAATCCCAAACGGACATCGATAACACAGAAATGCACTTCAAGCCAAACTTATGAAATTTCTTCTAAAATGCTAACTTCCACAATAGGCACCAAGACACTCCCGGGTTATCCAAAACCCAATTCGAGCATACGCCCAAGTCCGAAATCATCATACGAACCTACTGGAACCTTCAGATCCTGATTTCAAGGTCGTTTACTCAAAAATCCGATCCGAGATCATTTTTTCAACTTTAAGCTTCTGAAACAAGAATTCTCTCCAAATCAACTCTGAACTTCTAAAAATTCAATTACGACCACGCGCACATGTCATAATACCTGAAACGAAGCTGCTCATGGCCTCCGATTGCTTAATGAAGCGCTAGAACTCAAAACGACAGGTCGGGTCATTACAGAAATAGTAGCTCAACCCTTAGGAATTCAACCTCCAAATGAACATGCAGTTGGTATTCAAGGAAATAAAGTCAATGGAATTGGCTATAATCATCTCGTTTTCTTGTTGCCTGCAGATGTTAATGGGATTCAGATCATCTCTTTTCAGTTGACAGGAATAAAGAACTACTTAATCTGGTTTAGGTCTATGAGAGTAGCTTTGCTGGGCAGGAATAAACTAGGAATGGTTGATGGTACATGCAGAAAAGAAAGATTCCCAGAAACGGTGTGGAATCACTGGGAAAGAGTAAGTGCAATTGTTCTTTCTTGGATTATGAATTCAGTTGGAAAAGAGCTTCTTGGAAGAATTATGTATGCGTCTAGTGCACTAGTGGTCTGGGAAGATTTGGCTGAAAGGTTCAACAAGATAGATGGTTCATGAACCTTCAATCTTCACAAGGAAATTGCTACTCTATCGCAAGGAACAACATTTGTATCAGTATATTTTTTGAAATTGAAAGATCTATGGGAAGAGTTTGAAGCATTAGTGCCAGCACCTGGTTGTGATTATCCAAAATCAAGAGAATTTTTAGCTTACTTGTAGAAATTAAAGCTATATCAGTTCTTAATGGGGCTGAACGACTCATACTCACATGCTAGGAGCCAAATTATGATGAGAAGTCATATTCCTACAGTAAATCAAGCCTATGCACTGATTGTAAGTGATGAGGGTCAAAAATCTGTTGCTGCAACTTCAGGAATCTTGGGATCTAATCCTACAAGTCAAATAGGAAACTATGACATTGCTATGTACTTAAAATCTAGTGCAAATCAGAATCAGAATCAGAGGTTTAAAAGGAATTATAATGTCTGCTGTGACTATTGTAAAATGAAATGGCATAGTAAAGAAAATTGCTATAAGATTGTGGGATATCCTGCAGATTTCAAGAACAAGAAGAGAATGAATGTTGGGACAAATGCAGCATATAATGTGAATTTGCTGACAGAATCTAGTCAGTCTAATGATCAAAAAGCAAACTCAATGCATGTGTTCAACTATGGGGAAAATACAAATGTGCTAGATCAGACAAAACCAGTGTCTAATGCTCAAGCTCAAGGACCTAATTCAAATATAGAGAAATCAGGTCTTGAAAACTATGCTCTTACAAAGTCTCAGTATGAACATATTTTGTAGATGTTGAATAACACTAGTATATCAAACTCAACTACTGCAACTAATGTGGCAGGTATGGATACAATTTTATTAGTTTCTGATTGCCTTATTCAATGGATTATAGACACGGGGAAACCAATCATATGGTAGTTGACAAAAATTACTAATGAAAGGACAGTAAATAAATCAAACAATCCAAAGAAAGTTTTACTTCCTAATAGAGATATTACAACTATCACTCATACTCCTACAAGTTCTATATTAGAAAATAATGTTATAACTAATGTGTTTTATGTTCCTCAATTCAAATATAACCTATTATCGGTTTCTAAGCTAACCAAAGAGTTATAATGCTCAGCAACATTTTTCCTGATTTTTGTGTATTTCAGGAACTCTTCACTGGGAAGGTGAAGGGGATTGATAAAGAAAATGGTAGATTATATCTTCTATACACTAATACAGTTGAAAGGAACAAAATGGTAGCTTTGACTGCAAAGGAAAATGACACAAATAAGAGTGAACAATCAGATATAGTCCTGTGGCACAGAAGATGTGGTCATGTGTCCACCGAGACTCTTAAGAAAATACTACATATAGATACTGATACTATCAGAAATAGAATAAATAAGTACACTGTATGTCCTTGTGCCAAACAGACTAGGTTACCATTTCCTACAAGGAGTATACAAAGTAGCAAGTGTTTTGATCTTATACATATAGACTTGTGGGGGCCTTATAAAGTGCCTACTATAGATGGAAATAAGTACTTTATGACTATTGTAGATGACTTTTCAAGAATAACTTGGATATTTTTGCTAAACCAAAAAACTGATGCTTGTGTGTCAATTCAACATTTCTTCAAATATGTCAAAACACAGTATGATACAACGTTAAAAGTTATAAGAACAGACAATGGGTCAGAATTTGTGAACTATGTGTGTGAACAAATGTTTAAATAGTTAGGAACCATACATTAAAGAACTTGTGCGTATACACCCCAGCAGAATGGTGTAGCTGAGAGAAAATACAAATATATATTGGAAGTCATAATGGCTATTAGATTTCAAGCTCAAATACCTATTAAGTTTTGGGGTTACTGTGTCCTAGCTGCTGTATATCTAATAAATAGAATGCCTAGTGTTGTTATTGGTAACATATCTCCATTTGAAAGACTACATAAAAGAAAGCCATCTCTTATGCATCTTAGAATAATAAGATGCCTTTGTTTTGCACAAATAGTACAAGAACATGATAAGTTAATGCCTAGAGCTAAGCTGGCTATTCACATGGGATACTCAGAAGTCCAAAAAGGATATATTTTATATGATCCAACTAATAAATCTTTCTTCACAAGCAGAGATGTTATATTTAGAGAAAATGTCTTTCCATTCACAAAAAAGTTCAATAGTCCTTCACAGGTGTTTGTGGATATAACTCCAGAATTGAGAATGATGTATGATCATCCAATACTATCTCAAAACAGAAATACAAATACAACTACAAATGTTGGTGACAACTCAGAACCTAGTGGAACTAATATTCAGTAGAATACAGAAGATGAAAATACAGATATGTTTACAGACTATAGTGTAAATGATATGCAACAAAACATTGAAGAAAACTGCACAGATGTAGTTCATGTTCAAACAGATGAAGGGGTAGGTTCAGATGTTACAGAAACTAACAACTCACAAACATCATGTGTTATTGAAGCTCAGAATCAGATCTTAGTTGAAGACATAAGAAGATCCTGTAGAGACAAACACCATCCAGTATGGTTGAAAGACTTTGTATCTCTGAATATTCATCAGAATGTTCCTTATGCTTTAAATAAATATATCAGCTATAATCATCTTTCATCTAAATATCAGTCATATCTAGCTACAACTTCAACAATTTCTGAACCACCTAACTATTCTGAAGTTATTTTAGATCCTAGATGGATTCAAGATATGAAGGAAGAGATACAGGCTCTTGAAAATAATCATACATGGGAAATTGTGACTTTGCTAGAAGGTAAGAAGCCTATAGGATGTAAATGGATTTACAAAATTAAATACAAAGCCACAGGAGAGATTGAAAGATTCAAAGCTAGATTAGTGGCTAAAGGATATAGCCAAAAAGAAGGAATTGACTATCAAGAAACCTTTTCACCTGTAGTGAAAATGGTAACAGTAAGAAGTATTCTAGCACTGGCAGCGTTAAGAAAATGGCATATACATCAAATGGATGTATACAATTCCTTTCTACAAGGGGATCTATTTTATGAAATCTATATGGACTTACCACAGGGATTTAAAAGTCAGGGGGAGAAAACTGTGTGTAGACTCTTTAAATCCCTATATGGACTTAAACAGGCACCTAGATAATGGAATGCAAAACTGTGTGAAGCATTGTTGAGGTTCAAATTCAAACAAGGCCAGTATGATCATCCCTATTCATCAGAAAGACAACTGAAGGTACTACTGTAATTCTAGTTTATGTAGATGATATGTTAATTACAGGTGACAGTCTGCACTTAATTGAAGAAACAAAGACTCTACTGCAAAATGCTTTCAAAATAAAAGATCTGGGGGAGCTCAAATACTTCTTAGGAATTGAGTTTGCAAGGTCCAGTCAAGGAATTACTATGCATCAAAGAAAATATATTTTAGAGTTGATTTCAGAAGTTGGATTAGCTACTGCCAAACCAGCAATAACTCCAATAGATGTTAACATCAAATTAACTTCTAAACAGTATGATGATCACACTAGCAAAGCAGAGTGTTCAAGAAATGAAGATAATACAGTTGATCAAACATCCTACCAAAGATTAATAGGAAAACTGCTATATTTGACAGTAACAAGGCCAGATATAGCATTTGGAGTTCAGACTCTTAGCCAATTTCTCCAACAACCTAAAACATTTCACATGGAAGTTGCATTGAGAATAGTAAGATATGTGAAAAATCATCCAGGCCAAGGGATCCTATTATCAAGCTCTCAAAGTAATACAATCACAGCTTATTGTGATGCAGACTGGGCTGCATGTCCTCTAACTAGAAAATTAGTTACAGGTTATTTAGTCAAGGTTGGTGATTTATTGGTTTCATAGAAGTCTAAGAAGCAGACTACTATATCCAGAAGCTCTGCAGAAGCAGAATACAGAAGTCTAGACACGACAGTTGCTGAACTAATTTGGTTATATGGTCTGCTGACTGACGTTGATGCACAAATTCAGCTACCTATTGACATCTATAGTGACAGCAAAGCAGCAATACAAATAGCTGCAGATCTAGTTTATCATGAGAGAACTTAACACATTGAAATCGATTGTCATTTTGTGAGAGAAAGAATTCAACAAGGTCTTATCAACACCAAGTACATCACTACAACAGATCAACCAACAGATATTCTTACAAAAAGTCTAACCAAGGTTCAACATGAGTATTAGAAATCCAAACTAGGTGTGATTAATATATTTCCACCACCTAGTTTGAGGAGAGTGTTAAATAATGTAATGTGAGGGTAGATTAGTCTTTTAGCTAAAAGTTATTAAATAACCAACTAATAGCTTTTAGGGAGTTTTTAGTTAGTTAGTAAGTTCTTAACTACATAATTAGTATATATACATGTATCACAATATGTACAAATGACTTTTTGAGATAATGAAAGCTAATACACTACAATTCCTCTCTCTATCTCTCCGCCTGATATTCCTTTCTCTGCCTTACTTCTGCTCTTCTTCTCCTTCTTTCTAAGCTTCTTAGATAATTTCTTCATGTTCTTCATCATAATTGTATGACAAAATCTTCATGAACAAAGTTGTTACTATTTTTCCTTTATAAGATACCGGATGTGTACGGGCATTTTTGGGGAAGTATCTGGTTTATGTGTTATGTAAAATTGTTCCGTCAAAGTAAAATACAACGGATGAGCTTCTTATTGATATGTTATATATCTTAATTTAAGAACTAAATATACTCAATTCGAGTAATCACGGTAGCTCAATTAGTTCTATCGAACTACTTTTTATTTGCTAAGATTAGCTAATTAGCTAGTAAAGATATTGTTTATATGTCTTTTCATAGCATTTTGTTTATTCAAAGACAGATGGAAAAAAATAGCAAAAAATATAGCAAGAAATAAAGAAAGAAGCTACAAACTTTATAAATACATACTCCCTCCATTTTTCAATTTAGATTATATAGTTTAATTTGGCATAAAATTGAAGAAAAAAAATATTTTTTTAAATATATGGTCCTAAAAGTTTAAGAGGCAAAAAGTTTGTGGGGCCATGATATTTGTATGACTATAAAAGCTTATCATTAAATGTAAAATAGGTAAAATAAAAAGTTTATATGTTGTTATTGTTGTTGTTGTTGTTGTGTCATTCTTTTTGGAAAGTACTAATAAGAAGAGTATGTTGCTAAAATTACGGAGGGAGTATGATATACGCCACCCATTCTTAAAGGCCGTAGACCTAACCTATAGAACAACACAACACTGGAAAACCCTAGACCTAAAGAGTGGGTTGTTTCAATTTCTTTACAATTCACGTAAAAGCCACAAGATTTTTTTTTTTTTTGGTATCTCACTATTTCAACTATAATGGCAACCCGACTGACGCAACCGCAACCTTTGATATATTTCCATGGTTTTAGAGTCGAGCATTTGTGGTATTGTATTGATTTAGAATCTTTGCCGGAGCAAATTTTTCCGGTTGCCCAAATTTCCTTCGAAAGGGCAGGAGCTTGGGCCGTTATGGGTGAACACATGTTCTGGGTTGGTGGAATCATTGATCTTAAAGTACGCTACTACCTCTCCTATATGATATTGTATAGGCATAACCTCACTAGCCCAAATCCCTTCTCCTGGGGAATCGTAACTTTTTCCAAGAAACTTTGCCGGCACGAACCCTGTGTCGTCGCTCTCGATAGGAAGATCTATGTTTTGGGGGGCCAATGTTGTTCACATGAAGGCGGCGAGGACTAAAGGAGGCAATGTGGTGAAGTTTACGGCATTGACACTCAAATCTGGGATTTGTGTGCATTGAATATCTAGGATTTTGCTAGATTTACAAATAGTAATACCGTCCTTATGAAAAATAAGGAAGGAGAAGCGATTGTTATATGTTACTCGATTCTAACGGGCCATTTGCTATTTTACAATGTATGTGAGGATGATTTCAAGTTTGAAGTTCATCCCCATTTTAATTTTGGAAAATGCCCAAGCTGTTATGACATCCCTAATGGGCTTGATGATGATGAATTTGACCAACTAATGTATGTGGCGACAAATTTCAGGCCGGTTGTAAGCAACTCAATGTTGTATTGGCTTACCCCTTGTGACATGCGCTTGTACGGATATGATTTTTCCGAGC
Organism: Nicotiana glauca; assembly: GCA_026770625.1. Taxonomy (NCBI): domain Eukaryota; kingdom Viridiplantae; phylum Streptophyta; class Magnoliopsida; order Solanales; family Solanaceae; genus Nicotiana; species Nicotiana glauca. Next base: position 17,872 of record MU688076.1, on the reverse strand, counting down.
AAAGATGGTTTAAATCAACGAGTTTTGAAGAGAACTTTGTACGGAAACTTAGTGAGGAATTTGAACCTATTATGATGAGTTATCATAGAACTCCAGTTTCGGTTGACCTGTATAGTGGAATTTTTTTTTTTTTTTTTTTGGTGATTGCTCATTTGTATTCTGGAAAATTGGGAGTGGCAGTACTTGCTGTCTTCAAATGTGCAGACTCGTTAGTTGTGTCTGTGGAGTTATGCCGCATTTTATCTGTTGTTCCTTGTTTCATTCCTCTTGATGGGATGGCAATGGAGAACTAATTAATGGGCAACTTAAAATTTATGAGTTATGTGCTTCAGTTGTATGCACACAGTACAGAGTGATGGACTTGAAAAGGTTTCGACTATGTTTTACTATTTTTCCTTTATAAGTGTTTGGGGGGGGCTATATTTAGGGGGTTCCTGTGTTCACAATGCACTCATGCTTCGCTCCTAAGATCATTTATAATAATGTTAGTATATTTTTCGAAATCTACATGTGTACACCCAAGCTGAAAGTGTTGTACCATATAACGGGTCCACATGTTACGTAGAGACGAATCCAATATTTCGAGAAGATGCATGGATGCACTACTACTAAGAAGTGAATCCAAAATATAATTTTTGGTGGATTCGACCTGAACCCTGGATGGTTGACCTATTATGTTTTTTTACATATTTATCTGTACTCTATGTTGAAAACGTTGATTGACAATATGCTACATCCTCAATTACTACTAGTTTTAATATACATTTAATTTAATTATGTAAAATTCTACAATGACAAAAGGGGAAAAGATTTTAATGTGTTAGACTTAAAAATTAGAAAAATAAACCAAAGAAAGTAAGTAAGAGAAAGAAAAAGTACTTAATAAAAATGCAAGAACAGGCATAGACATATGATTTGATCTTCACTTAGAGAACTCTAGGATCTAAGTTTTATGGGTTCAACTTTAAGATTTTTATGACTGAACCCATTATATTTTAAAGCTATATGGGTCCATATCTAGTATTTGTTGCAATTATAATTGATTTTTACCAACAAATTTATACTTCACGTAAAAGTATTGGGTTTAGATAAACTCGATCGATACCCTAATTCTGCCTTCTGGTGCGATAGTAACTTGGTTTTACATTGAACAAAAAGTACTTACGTTGCTTTTGCCCTAAAAAAAATTGCATTACCACGTACAGTGGTAGAACAATTAGTCCAATATATATCAATATTATGTTCCACAGATAAAGAGAGAAAAAAATGTATAAACATAAAAGAGACAGAAGGTACCTTACTATATATTTGTGAAGAAGCAAGAATGTAGCAAATTTATAATTTCAAGGCATAGTTGAAACTTTCTGCCTTAAGTCCCAAGATATAGCAGCTTCCATGTGGCAATTTCCTCTAATCCATATGCTAATTAACAGCCATTGCCTTCTTTATGTGGTAATTACTGCTTGTCATGATCATCATTATGTTGTGAGCTAATCCCCTTAGTATGGTCATTGTTCTTGGAAGTTTTTACTGGGGAACTGATTAACTGAAGAGTTGGCGCGAGCGGTTTTGGATGGCCATGTTGTGAATTGGTACTTGAGTTTATAAAATGGAAGTGGTTGAGCTGTGAATTATTGTACTCATAAATGGAGCTGGAACAAGAGATGATGAAGGATTTGAGAGATTTGATTTTGAGAAAATATCTCGATTTCTGTATTGATTATCAAAATTTTACTGTACATTGTACTATTTAACAGCTACAAAAGGAATCTAAGGAAATAACTAACTATACATTTGTCCCTATTCTATTGGCTACTATATAACTAATCACATGCTATTTACAAATTAATAAAAGAATATGGAAAATAAAAGATAAGGGGTTGTCTGCACCCAGCCCATATATGATATCTTGAAACTGGCCCAACTAGTAGCAAATTATCTGAAGCCCAATATCAGAAAGCCCAGTTGCTTCTTATCCAAACAAATATTCAGACAACCTCAGAAGTATCGAAGACCACTATTCTTCATCTTCATCTCTTCTGTACTTTTCTTCATCGTCTTCTTCCTTTCTTCTTCTACCCCTTGTATGATTTCATGGATCACAAATTAGCATGGGATTTCTTCATCTTAACATCCCCCTCAAGTTAGAGGGTAACCGTATGACCCCTAACTTGCTCAATAGCTAAGAATGAGAAACCCCTGAGAGAGGCTTAGTGAACAGATCGGCCAGCTGATCGTGAGAAGGAACAAAAGAAAGACTAATTAGCCCAGAGAGGAACTGTTGACGGACAAAATGACAGTCGATTTCGATATGTTTTGTCCGTTCATGAAAGACTGGATTACGAGCAATGTGAATAGCTGCCTTGCTATCAGAGTGAAGGGGAATAGGAAGAGCTACTGGGGCAGAGAGATCTTCAAGAAGTCGAACAAGCCGAGTAAGTTCTGTTGTAACTCGTCTCATAGATCTATATTCCGCTTCTGCTGATGATAAAGAAACTGAGACCTGTTTCTTTGATTTCCAGGAAATGGGAGCTCCTCCAAGTGTAATGAAATATCCACTCACAGGCCTTCTGGATTCTTTGCAAGAAGCCCAGTCTGCATCGCAAAATGCAAGCAGAGAGAAAGATGGGCTTGAGGAAAGAAGAATACCCTGACCTGGATCGGCACTTAAATACTTCAAGACTCTCAACGCAGCGGTGAAATGTGAGACACAAGGCTTCTGTATGTACTGACTGAGAGAAAGAACTGCAAAGGAGAGGTCTGGTCGAGTATTGGTCAAATAGTTCAGTTTGCCAATCAAATGACGAAAGATTGTGGGATTTGCCAGAGGTCTACCATCATCAGAATCAAGCTTGTGTGAGGGATCCATGGGTGAGCTGACTGACTTCAAATGAGAAACATCAAACTCCTGAAGCAGATCTAAGGTAAACTTCCTTTGATTCACAATAAACCCTTCCTTTTCTCGCAAAATTTCCATTCCTAGAAAGTAATGTATATCTCCTAGATTTTTTATCTTGAATTCAGCATTGAGAAACCCTTTGATGTGCTGAATTTCTTGTAGATCATTCCCTGTAAGTAGAATGTCATCTACATACACTGCTAGGAAAGAAATTAGTTCACCAGTTTGTTTAAAAAATAAAGAATAATCATTTAGAGAAGATGAATATCCTTTAAAGCTTAAAGCTCCAGCAAGTCTAGCATACCATTGCCTAGAAGCTTGCTTCAAACCATATAGAGATTTTCTGAGTAGACAGACATGTTTAGCACTAGGAGGTGTGACACCTGAGGGAAACTTCATGTATACTTCTTCATGAAGGTCTCCATGCAAAAATGTATTGTTGACATCCAATTGAGAGACATTCCAATCTCTCTTGGCTGCTATAGTGAGCAGACATCTGATAGTTGTCATTTTCACAACTGGAGAAAAAGTTTCACTATAGTCTATCCCTTCTCTTTGAATATCCCCCCTCACCACTAGCCTTTTAGTCTCTCCACCCTTCCATCAGATATATGTTTTACCTTGTATACCCATTTACAAGGTAGAGCTCTCTTTCCTTTAGGTAATTCAACCACATCCCATGTCTTATTGTCTTCTAATGCTTTGATTTCCAAATCCATTACTTCTACCCAACCTGGGTGTTGACAAGCTTGAGAAAAAGTAGTAGGCTCAGTGATGGTAGAAAGAGACTGAAGGATGTGTTGGTTGTTGGGTGAAAGAGAAGAAAAACAGTATTGCCTTGGGTTGCATGGTTGATGGAAGCAAATAGCTTCCACATCTGTGAACATGATGTTGTTGCACACATAGTCCTTTAAGTAAATTGGTTGTTTGGATACCCTTGCTGATTTTCTGACTGGTGTGTTATTGAGGACCTAGGATAGGTGAGGAGTGCTGTTGAGTATCCAAAAGAGCTTGAAGAGGAGTTGGACTAAGAAACTGTTGTGAGGGAGACTGTGGAAAGTGATTATGTGGAGATGAGATTGAGGGACTACTGCTAGAATGTTCATGTTCAAAGAAAATGGGTGAGATTGGATCTTCTGTTGGGTGTGAAAATGTGGGAGATGATAGTAGATCTTCTGGTGGGTGTGAAAATGTAGGTTCAGTGGTGAGTGTTGGGTTGGAAAAAATAGGTTGGGGTGTAGATATGTTCTCAGCAAAAGGGAAATATGATTCATGAAACTTCACATCCCTTGACACAAAAACTTTGCCAGTTTTCAAATCCAATAGCTTATACCCTTTCTAATGAACAGGATATCCAAGTAAAACACAAGCTGTTGCCCTTTCATCAAATTTGCCTCTTCCTCGTGCTAAAGTTGAAGCATAACACAGGCACCCAAAATTCCTAAGATAATCATACTTAGGATTTCTCTGAAACAAAACTTCATATGGTGTTTTTCCATTGAGCACACTAGAAGGCATTCTATTAATGAGATGTGTGGCAGTTAGAATGGATTCCCCCCAATATTTCATAGGCAATTTAGACTGAAACATTAATGCCCTTGTAGTTTCCAGAAGGTGTCTATGCTTCCTCTCAACAATCTCATTTTGTTGAGAGTTGCTACACAAGACAACTGATGTATAATCCCTTGAGAAGAAAGATATGCTGCCTCTTGGGTTCCTTTTCCCAATTCTAAAGCATTGTCAGATCTTATGGCCTTCACCTTTAAATTGAATTGCCTCTCAACCATAGACAGAAAATCCTTGAGCAAAGGAAAAGCATTACTTTTTGTACTTAACAGGAATGTCCATGTCCCTCTACTATAGTCATCTACTATGGTTAGAAAATACTTGTATCCATTGTAGGTGTTTGAATTATAGGGTCCCCATGTGTCAATATGAATGAGGTCAAATATTTGTTTGGTCCTTATGCTACTAACAGGAAAAGAATGTCTAGTATGTTTAGCCCTAGGACAAACATCACAAATGAGATCAGAATCTGACTTACAATGAAGGAAATGTAAATATTTCATTGTTGAAAATGGGAGGTGTCCCAACCTTACATGCCAAAGCTTAAAATCACTAACAACATTAGCTTGAATTGAACTAGGAAAGGAAACTGACTTTGAAATGAAATTACATCCTTTTGGAATTGAAAATACATCATTACTAAAGAAAACCTTAGACTTGACACTACTTGGTTCCAATAGATAGAGTCCTTCTCTAACTTCACCAATAGCTTGAGGACTCTTCATTGAAAGGCCCTGCAACACACACTCAACAGATGTGAACAATACATCATATTTGAATTGAATACAGAATCTATTAACTGACAACAGATTGTACTTGAACTCTGGAACATGTAAAACATTGTTCAGAGTATGACCAGGCAGTATGGTAATGCTTCCTATGTGAGTGACAGTTACCTTGAATGAATTAGGTAAACTTATGCTTAAAGGCACAGGAAGAGGAGTTAGAAACAAGAAAGAATTTGGGTCAAAACACATGTGCTTTGAGGCACCTGAATCAATGATCCAAGTGTTTGATTTTAAAGTTGTAAAAACTGAACTTGAATATTTTAAAATTGTACCAGCAACTGCATTAGCATTGATTGCATTGTTCCCTCCTTGTGTTAGCTTTGCTTGCTTGTACATTTGCATCATCTCAGCTATCTGTTCCTTGCTCATCTGCTGTCCAAAATTAATGTTCTGCTCATTACTCTGTCCTGCTGACCCTCCATGTTCATCATGTGTTAGAACTGCATTTCCTTTGATTTGATTTTGGTTTTGGTACCTCTTCTGGTTTGTAAACTCAAAATCTTCTGGGAAACCAATGATCCTGTAGCAATCTTCTTGAGAGTGACCTGTTTTTCCACAATAGGAACAGGTCAGATTTGGGTTGTATTTCTTCCTCTCTTTGAATTTCTGTTGGGGCCTGGGGAATCTCTGTTGAGTATTGTTAAATTTAGACCCTATGCCTCCTCCTCTTTGTGACTGATTCCTGCTCCTTTGAAAATTCTTTCCTGGTCCAGTGCTCATGAAAGCTGTAAAGTCAACCAGTAGTTGTGCATTAGATTGCTTATCTTCTCCTGTTGCCATGAATGATGCTGGTTGAGTGTTAAATTGTGCATTTGCATACACTTCCCTCTGATTCTCATCCTGAAGCAGTAGTGAATAGGCTACATCCATGCTAGGTAATGGATTCATCATGAGGATGTTGCCCCTTGCCTGGGCATAGGTGTCATTAAGTCCCATTAGGAATTGAATTAATCTCTGGTCCTCCAGATATTTTGTGAGCTTTGCTTTTCCTTCACATACACAGATACAAGAACAGCATATGATGACATTCAAAGCATCTAATTCATCCCATAATCTTTTGAGCTTAGTAAAATATCCTGCTATGTCAGAATTTCCTTGAACTAACCCTGATAATTCCTTTTGTAGGTGATACAACTTAGCACCATTGGACTTTCCAAACCTTTGCTCGAGACTATCCTACAAGTCTTTTGCAGTTTTGGAATAAATTACACTGTCTGCTATATCCTTTGAGAGGGCATTTAAGATCCAAGAGATTACCATATCATTTACGCAGCTCCAGTGCTCATAATCTGGTGACTTCAAATCTGGAGGTGGACAGCCTCCATTGATGAAGCCGAGTTTCTTCTTGGCTGAAAGAGATAGGAGAATAGATCTTCTCCATCCAGGATAACCTTTTCCTTCAAAAACAGAGTTGACAAGTGTCATTCCTGGGGAATCAGAATTATTGAGATGGTAGGGATGATTAGCATCATAGGTTACAACTTTTGTAACATTGCTTGCCTCAGCTGTAACAACTGCAGGTGTTTCTACCATTTTAGCTTATTGATTTAAGGAAAAATTTGAGATGTAAAAGATGATGAAGCTTCTGGATCGAGCTCAATGCTCTGATACCGTGAAGGATTTGAGAGATTTGATTTTGAGAAAATATCTCGATTTCTGTATTGATTATCAAAATTTTATTATACATTGTACTATTTAACAGCTACAAAAGGAATCTAAGGAAATAACTAACTATACATTTGTCCCTATTCTATTGGCTACTATATAACTAATCACATGCTATTTACAAATTAATAAAAGAATATGGAAAATAAAAGATAAGGGGCTGTCTGCACCCAGCCCATATATGATATCTTGCAATTGGCCCAACTAGTAGCAAATTATCTGAAGCCCAACATCAGAAAGCCCAGTTGCTTCTTATCCAAACAAATATTCAGACTACCTCAGAAGTATCGAAGACCACTATTCTTCATCTTCATCTCTTCTGTACTTTTCTTCATCGTCTTCTTCCTTTCTTCTTCTACCCCTTGTATGATTTCATGGATCACAAAATTAGCATGGGATTTCTTCATCTTAACAGATGACAATGTTGTAGCAGTTGGACAGAAATATAAATGATGAGAGCCTGAAGGAAAAGACATTGATATAGGAAGATTGTCTTGTATTTGTGATGAAAAGGTATGGTTATTATTTCCAAATGGAGCTAAAGACCAATTTGAATTAGGTAATTCCCAATTATGGTAGTTATTATTGAAGGGCATATTGCTATTTAACATGCCTGCAGGTAAAGAAGAAATATTTTGAGATGAAAATAGTGGAACATAACCTCCAATATTAGTAACCTCCTGATTTTCTTGCTCATTTGAGGCAATCCATTTGTCTTTTCCAAATGGTGTAGTAACATCAAAATGGTTAGATTCCTTGAGAGACAACAATTCTTGATTTGGTCCATCTCTCGTATATGAATTTGTATTATTGAAGAAGTGAGAAAGAGATGATGGTGCCATTTGTAAAGGTGGAAGTTTATCAATCTCATGTTTAGTAGCATCAAGTAACCAGTCCATAACTTTGCTAGGTTGGCTGAGTCCAAGTCTATCTTGAAGTTCATACAATTGAATTGCAGTAGGCACTGAAAGTCTTATTCTTCTGTCTCTTAATCCCCTTACAGTGCAAACTTTACTATGCCTATCTTTCCCTCCAAATGAACGCGAAACGCGTACAATTTTTGGATTTTTAAAGCCTGCCCATGACTGCCTTGAACTTGATGATGGAGTCCTTGAGATTTTACTCTTGTTGGTGTCATGATCATGGCCAGCTGCTTCTTGCTTATTAGCCTGAGAATTGTTTCTACTTGGATTCATGATCAACTTGGTTTTCACATTAATCCAACAAAATAGAAAGATGAAGAAATTAAAGTAGGCTCAATGAGGAACCCTAGAATGCTATGATTCTTTAACATATATTGCAAGTTATGCTTCAACAAAAATGTAACAAAAGAGGTAATTAATCAAGTCTAGCAGCTTACTGTGAAGACAATTAGGTAGGACTTGGTGTTTATGCAACTTGAATTTTTCATCCATAAAATTGAACCTCAGCAGATAAAACAAAATCTTGGTTTGGTCACTTACCAATATATATTTGGAGAAGAAAAGATTCATGTACAATGGTTATTACCACCAGTGTTTTGCATAAGCATTCTGAACTGGATAAAGGTCACAGATTAAACTCAGATCAGAATTTGCAGCTGTTCCAGCAAGACAGGTGAGAAGCATGACATAAGCAGTAGTGAATACTTTTTTAACTGAGACAGATTCCTCCGGCGAAAATGTTCTCTTGTCACTATAGATGAACCTTTTCGATTATTAGTATTTGATCAAGGACTAGCCCACCTTTTCAAAAATTCAACTTGTCTCCTTAATTTCCTCTTGTTCCTCCTCCCTTGTATCAAGATGAGTGACTAAAGCAATTTTGATGAGAAACCTAACTCATGTGCAAAGAATAAACATATAAGATAAAGTTTTGGAAAAGGAGAAATGTAAATATAGAATCTTATATACCATGCCATAAGCCAAGGAAAGGAAAAGAAAAAAGTTATGGCGAATTCGTAGTCACGTGTTATCGATACAAACTGACACGTAGAACGTAGATTTGATCAGAGGCGGACCCATGTGTATGGGTGAGGGGTCACCCGACCCCGTAAACTTCGGATAAAATCATGTATATATATACGTATATACCTTGAAAATGGTTAATTTAAAGCAGTTGGCATCATGTACACTAAAATCCTTTAGGGAACATTGGTTTAGCAGAATAATGTGTCCCCGTCGCGTAAAAATTCTGGGTCTACCTCTAGATTTGATAGGCTTAATAAGGTTTAAACAAGTTTGGACTACATAATGAACAATTTTTGTATAATGAAGTAATTAGTTTGCTGGTTAATTACTGTTAATTATGATGCTACATAAGTAAAATAGGCTGTTAACTTCATAAGGACCACCCTAGAGTTGGAAAAAGAAAAAGGAGTTATTGCTTTTCTCTTCCTTTTTTCCCAACTAGCTAGTGAAAAGTTAGCATCTAATCAACTAGGTTTTTATTGCATACCTGTCCTTTTTAAAGGAATTAAAATCCGTGTCTGCTATTTGTTGTAGTAATTCCACTAATAATTGAGACAAATGGCATGAATAGTTACACCATGATGAAGAGATACCAAAACAATAAATAATTCAATGTAATATGAAAAACGGGCGAGTTCAACTTATAATATACACATACAGTTCAAAGAATGTTTACACTTTCAACCATTGTAAAATAATGTCTTATTTCAAGATTACAAATTTCACTAGCTTTATAATTTAGTGTCAAAAAGAAAAATCGACGAATTTAATTTATATACACCGACAGTTCAAAGAATGAATACATTTAATTTCATCTTTTGTAAAATAATGTCCTATTTCAAGATTACAAATTTCACTAGCTTTTTAAAGGGTTACCTATAAATATCTTTTGTATGATTTAATATTGTAAAAATTTCCTTATAATATTTTAGGTCAAACTCAAAACTAATTAGATAAAACTGTAGCAAGTGGGAAGCCAAATTAAGTTTGTGGTGCATGATGTTGTAGTTCATTAAGTGGATGAGATAATTGATAGTAGAACAGCTACACTTGTAGAGGATGGACCAACCATACAAGTTCTTAAAAGCTTTTCCACTTAGTACATACAGAGAGGACCACACGTATTTTGTAGCGAGATAGCATGCAGCAATATAATTTGGAGTCTACTAACTAAACCAACGTATATGTATTTAATTATCAGCTTTTGTACCCTTCTTCATATCTTACACACATAATTTAAACTGTAGTAGTATTTTATTTTGTGGTAAAAAGAATATAACTCCACAGACAGAGAAGCTAAAGTTGTTAAGGGGAGCTAGTCATGGTGTAACGGGTAAAGTTATTGTCATGTGACCAGGAAATTATGGGTCGAGCCGTAAAATAACCTCTTGCAGAAATGCAGGGTAAAGCTGCGTACAATAAAACTTCGTGATCCGGACCTTTTCCGGACCCCGCATATAACGGGAGCTTGATGCACCGGACTGATATTTTAGACCGAGAAGCCTAACTTTCCAACCACAGCAGCAGTCTTCTATAGTAATCGATTAAATCAAACTTTTAAAATATTCTTTATATTGTCAATGTATATAAGCCCGTTAAGAAAAGGTTTTCGGGGAGTTGGAGCCTGCTGGAAAAGTACTGTAGCTGGCTGCAACTATAGCGGTCAAAAAGCCGATCCTTACTTATTTATTCTTATGTACACACTCATGCTCAAATCCCACACCAAGATCCCACGGTATTAGATAATACTAGGTATATTACGTTGTTGTTGCTGTTATTTTTGTTGTTGTTGTTTGTTATAGTTAGCGGCTAATTAAACCACCGAACATTTTGGAACCCTCCATTGGGTATTGAAAAAGCAAGAAAGCAATGTTCTTACTTTAGCCAGGTCCTGGAAACTACTGTGAATTAAAACCTGTTATGTTAGTTAATTTTCCCCAAAATTGAAGACAGTCTTCAAACAGTATTTTGGATATTTGAAAATGTTTATTTATGCTTGCTCGCAGTGCCAGTTCCAAGTCCGGATAAAGGATGAGAATTGCGGTAGGTTGACAACTACAAACATAAAATAATCAATTTATGATGATATTCTCACAATATATATTTAGTGCCCGTTTGGACATACAATTTTTTTCCTCTTTTCCAAAAAATATCTCTTTTTTCCGAAATTAGTGTTTGTTCATAAAATTTTAAATTTTCATTTGAAGATACATTTTGAAAATTTTCGAAAATTTGAAAAACTTCAAAAAAAAAATTTTCAAAATTTTCACTCAAATCACTCACAAAACTTCAAAAACAACCCAAATTGAAATTTATGTCCAAACACAACTCTAAACTTCAAATACCATTTTCACTTGAAATTTTTTTTCACCATTTTTTGGAGTTTTACAATTCTTATGTCTAAACGCCTTCTTAGATATACAAAGACGGACTTAAATGCAATGACATGAACGATGAAGGTTCATACAGACGATGATGCCAATCCAACTTACTTGGAATTGAGGATTTGAGGTATTGATTGTTGCATATTCTTGGTGAAATTGATTATGCTTATGTATATATACAAAAGAAGGCAGGGAAATAAATTGTGAGTTCAGAAAAGAAAGTTCAAACTGTAACCATATGTGAGTTGAAGATAAAGATATTACTCACATAATAACAAATAAGCAATCATAAATGGACCCGGAAATCCCAGACAGTCTGTTTTCCTAAAGGCCAACAGAACAAATAATGGACTGTGCTAACTGCAGCTACTTCAAGCATAGCCATGCATTATCATCTTTTATATATAAACATATAAAAATTTATCTGTAATTAACTTATAACTATCTGTGTATATATAGAACGTAGACCACAGTAACAACAAGTCAAAAGCAACAACAAACTCAGTGTAATCATACAAGTAAAGTCTGCAAATAAATGCAGAATAAATAACCACTACACCACAACAACTTACTATATATACAACTTAGACTTATATCTTACACCTTTTACTCTTAAAACAGGTACTCCAGTAAATGATTATACCCGTCTTTTTCTTATTTATAACCCCATAACAGTGACAAGTCAAGGATTTTTAATGTAACTAACCCTAGACTCTCTAAAATTTTCTGAAAAAAATGAAAATATATCGACATGATGGTGTAGAAACAGATGCAGTAACATAGCAAGAGGGAGGAAAGTTGTTATTTAGATAGTTAGTGTACAGCTGTCATACTCAGTTATTAGAAATAGTGTAGGGACAACTAATCAGTTAGTAGAAATCAATTAAGTATACATGTATAAAATACAATGTACTGTTACATTGAGAAATACAGAAAAAATTTCTCTCATTTTCTTCTTCTTCTTCCTTTCTCTGCTCATGCTTCCTCCATTACTAGAGCTCTTCATCTCGAGCATTCTCTGAGTTCTAACATGGTACCAGAGCATGAGCTATGAATTGAAGCTCACAAATCGATCCAGATCTGTAATTCTCGTCCTCTCTCAAGTCTCTTCTTCGTATCTCAAATCTGAAGCTCTAAGTCGTCGTCAACAATGGCGAATGACAATTCTGAGCAGGAAACACCTGCAATTGTAACTGAAACCTCACAAACCTTATCGGAGGATGAATTTGAAGAAGGAATCTCAGTTCCAATCACTCATCCTCTGTATCTGGCATCCACTGATACGAGTGAAATTTCTCTAATTTCCTTTCAACTAACAGGGACAGACAACTTCTCGATGTAGTATCGATCTACGAAAATTGCTCTTCTAGGTCAAAATAAGCTCGGAATGGTTGACGGAAGGTAGAAGAAGGAAAAATTTCGAGAAAAATACTGGTACCAGTGGGAGAGATGCAATGCAATTGTCTTATCGTGGCTGATGAATGTTGTAGCGCCGACTTTGATCAGTGGAATTACATATGCAACCAATGCACACATCGTGTGGATGGATCTACAAGAGCGTTTTGACAAGGTGAATGACACTAGATGCTATAACCTACACAAGAAAATTGCAACCCTAACTCAAGGTATCTCCTCTATATCTGTGTACTATTCCAAACTCAAGGATCTATGGGATGAAACTGAAGATCTAGTTCCTCATCATGGTTGTGACTGCCCTAAAACTAAGAAATTTATTGAACACCTGCACAAATAGAAGTTGTATCAGTTTCTTATGGGATTAAATGACTCATACTCACAAGCTCGTAGTCAAATCCTTATGATGAAACATGTTCCCTCTGTGAATCAAGCTTACGCTATGTTAATAAGTGAGGAGAGTCAAAGAAATGTAGCAGGATCAGCAGGTATCTTAGGTGATGTACCTAATGTCACTGGTGGACATTATGAATCTACAGCACTATACAGCTATAAGTTTGATAATAGACCAAAACACAGAAAGAATTTCAATATATAATGTGACTTCTGTAAACTAAAAGGTTATAGTAAGGAGAATTGCTACAAAATAGTTAGTTATCCAGCTGACTACAAGTTTAAGAAGAAAGGGGGAGCTGGTGCTTACAATGCAGTAGCTGAGTATGGTTTAACATCTGGCAACTATAATGCACCACCTGAACTAAGTCCCTACACATAGCCTTGTGGACAGCTAAACCCTGGCTTTTAGATGACTACTATGCAGCCAAGATCTGTTCAACCTTTGCAGCACAGCAATCACACTGCAAATATAGAACAACAACTTGTGACGACCCAAAGGGTCATCACCTGTTTTCTCATTTGTTTTTGCGCTTTCGAGGCCTTGAAAACCTCACTTTTACTTGCCTCGATTTGCGTGCACAGTCCGGGCGCGTAGCTGGAAAGCTTTTATGTTGAAATATGTGAAATCTGTGAAAAATTTGAAGAATTCAGATATTAATATGATTAAAGTTGACTTCGGTCAACATTTTTGGTAAACGGACCCGGACCCGTAATTTGCGAGTAAAAGAATTTTTCTGTTAAATTGTTTTTCTAAAATTATTAAGGAAAATGAAAATAAAAATTGATTAAAAGACTATGGTATCGGGCTCGTATTTTGATTCCGACACCCGGTACAGGTCTTAAATATGTGTTAAGCGCTTTCTGTGAAGTTTGGTTGAAATCGGACGTCGTTTGACGTGTTTCGGACCTAATTATCTAAAGTTAGAAGTTTAAGAAGTTTGAAATGAAAATGATGATTTTGAGGCTTGATTCATTGATTTTGATGTTGTTTTGGCGATTTGATCACTCGAGTAAGTTCGTAGGATGTTATTGAGTTAGTGTGTTTGATTGGTTAGGAGCCCCGAGGGCTCGGGAGTGGATTGGAGGTAGTTCGGGGTGTTTTTACACTTTGAATGGCAGCAGATTTTTCTGCAATTTTTGCCCAGGGAATTCCTTCTTCACGTTCACGGCCTTAGGCTCACGTTCGCGTACCTTCCCCCAATTCCTTCTCCGCGTTCGCGATTGATTCCACGCGTTCGCGAAGCTTCAGGCCGCCCTTCATCGCGTTCGTGTGATGCCAAACGCGTTCGGGCACCCAATATTTTCTCTTCGTGTTCGCATCCCTTGTCCGCGAACGCGATGCTTGCCAACTTCTGTTCATCGCGAACGCGACCCTACTGTCACGAACGCGTAGGGTAATTTCACCCAGCGATT
>MU688075.1:23645-61718 GCA_026770625.1 Nicotiana glauca | reverse complement strand
TATATATATATATATATATATATATACACACACACACACACACACACACACACACACACACACACACATGACCTGGCTCAGTCCTGTCTTTCTACAGTCATGTTTCTGTTATAGGTCTACAGACAATATGTCTAGTTAGGATATATGTGGCCTTGTAGGCTTTCAGTTATATGATGTATAGTTGTCTATAGCAGCCTTGACGGCTCACCCTCTATATTCTGCAGATATATGTACATATGCCTTGTTGGCAGGTTTCCTTCATATATGTTATCTTCGTAATTCAGAAGATGTTATGCAGGTTCATATCCTAGACATATGCTTAGGGGTGTTTGACAGGTAGGACTCAGGCACCCGTCGCGGCCCATCAGTTTGGGTCGTGACAGCTAGGGTCTGCAAATGCCTGCAGGACTACCTTGGGTCTCCAATGGACTGAAGGCAGCCACCCAAACTCTACTCACATGGTCCGACGCTCAGATCTGCACAGAAAGTACAGAGTGCAGTATCATACAACCGACCCATGTACTGGTAAGTACCGACCCTAACCTCGACGAACTAGTGACGAGGCTAGGCACGACAACCAACATAAACATGTACAGTTAAACAATATCTAACAGAATAACAATAATAGAAGCTAAACAAAAATTAAATGGAAAGGGTAATATGTTATGGGCGTACCAGAATAAGGAATCACAGTAATAACGGAAATGAAACAATTTATGCACTTGAACCAATTACAACAAATAATCACAGCGAATAGAAAATGCATGGCACCACCCTTCGTGCTTTTACTCTCAATCCTCACCATGCAATCAATAATAGAAATGTGCATGACATTACCCTTCGTGCTTTATCTCTCTTCTTCACCATATGAATAATAGAAATGCGCACGACATCACCCTTCGTGCTTTATCACTCTTCCTCATCATATAAATAATAGAAATGTGCATGACATCATCCTTCATTCTTTATCACCCTTCCTCACCATATGCATAAGTATGAATGTGCATGGCATCCCCCTTCGTACTTTATCACTCTTCCTCACCATAACAACAACAAAAATAACAAGAACCCAGCAAGGGCAACACAAACAAACAACTATGTTTCATCATTTAATTGCATAATAGAAATCTCAACTTGAACCAATACTCACCCAATATCCGAATCAGGAACAACATAGTAAAACTTGTTAACATGATCAATAACTAGCTTAAGCAGGAAATATACGTATAAGGAAACACAACTTTCACAAATATAGAACTCACTCATATGCTATGACCTGACAACGACGTATAGATACTCGTCACCATACCTATACATCGTACTAACAACTAACAAGTAGAAAATAGGGAAAATAATACCTAATCCCTCAAGCTAAGGTTAGCCACAATATTTACCCCGATTCCACGGCCAAACCCAAGCCTCAAATATCATTTTTCCCATAGTTTCCACTTCCAATCCGCCCAAATCTATTCATCATTAACTTATTAACATTAATTGAAGCCAAAGAAACCAATTCAAATGAAAAATTATAGATTTCCTAACATTCTTCCCAAAAAGTCGAAACCCGACCCCGGGCTTGCTTGGTCAAAACTCGAAGTTTGGGCCAAAACCCGATTACCCATTCAACCCCGATCCCGTATATTCAATTAGTTTAGGAATCCGATCCCAAATCGAGGTCTAAATTCCCAAATTTATAAAATTTCCAATTCCCCCAAAATACCTAATTTCTACCCTTAAAAAATAAGATTTTAGGTTGAAAGTTGATGAAATACAATGGTTAATTTATAGAAAATGGTTTAGAATCACTTACCAACACTTTGGGGGAAGAAACTGTCTTTTGAAAATCGCCACTAGGCCGTTTAGCTTATGAAAATTTGAAACAATGACCGAAGTCCCGATTTGGGACTGTTTATGAACTATGTGACAATGTTCATTGTATTTGCGAGGACACTGTCATGTTCACGAAGTGCTGCCTTTCTAGGGTTATGCGATTGTGAAACCCCCGTCGTGTTCGCAAAGGCTTTGACCCCTAGCCTTCGCATTCGCGAGCCCATGCTCGCGTTCGCGTAGAAGGAAGTCTGACCCCTCCCCCAGGTCCCCAATACTTTGCGCTTGCGATGTACCGGTCGTGTTCGCGAAAGGTAAAGCCCCCATCACTCCTCGTATGCGACCAGGACTTCACGTTCGCGAAGAATAAAAACTCATCTGACCAGCCCTCCCTTCACGTTCGCGAGAGTAGCTTCACGAACGCGAAGAAAGACATACCAGAACAGCTGCTGTAGCAAAAATGCCAGATTTTCTAAGTCTAGAACATCCCGTAGCCTATCCAAAACTCACCCGATCCCTCGGGGATCCGAACCAAACATGCATATAAGTATAAAAATATCATACGGACTTGAATTTAGCATCAAAATCAATGAAAATCTCAAGAACTCTTAAAGTTTCTATTTTTACAACTGAAGGTCCGAATCACGTCATATAAACTCCATTTCTTACCAAATTTCACAGATGTAACTTAAATACCGTATCAAACCTATACCAGACTCCATAACCAAAATACAGACCCGATACCATCAAAATCAATCATTGTTAAATTTTTTAAAAACCATTATATTTCCAGTTAAACAATTTTATTCAAAAATTCATTTCTCGGGCTATAGACCTCGAAATTCAATTCCCGGCATATGCCCAAATCCCATATTTCGGGACCGTCAAATTATGAGTCTGGGTCCGTTTACCCAAAATATTGACCGAAGTCAACTTAATTAAATTTTAAAGGCAAAATTAGATTTTTCTCAAATTTTCAAATAAAGGATTTTTGGAAGCACACCCGAATTGTGCACGTAAAACGAGGAGAAAGAGAATAAGATCATAAAGGACTCGCTACTCCGAATTGGGTTCTAAAACACGAGATGACTCTTTTAGGTCATCACATTCTCCACCTCTAAAACAACCATTCGTTCTCAAACAGACGTAGAAAAATACCTGAGTCGGTGAAAATATGGGGATATCTGCTTCGCATATCGGACTCAGACTCTTAGGTAGCTACCTCAACAGGTTGACCTCTCCGCTACACACGAATCGAAGGGTAACTCTTTGATCTCAACTAATGAACCTGCCGATATGGAATAGCTACTGAATCCTCCTCATAGGTCAAGTCCTTGTCCAACTGGACAGTGCTGAAGTCTAACACGTGGTATGGATCACCGTGATAGTTCTGAAGCATGGACACATGAAACACTGGATGCACATCTGATAAACCTGGCGACAATGCAAGTCTGTAAGCCACCTCTCCCACTTGATCAAGGATCTTAAAAGGCCTGATGAACCTAGGTCTTAGCTTGCGCTTCTTCCCAAATCTCATCATGCTTTTCATAGGCGACACCCGAAGCAACACTCACTTCCCGACCTTGAATGCCTTATCATGAACCTTACGGTCAGCATTACTCTTTTGCCTGGAATGAGCTGTACGAAGCTTATCTTGAATGATGTTAACCTTATCCAAGGCATCATGTACTAAATCTGTAGCCAACAACCAAGCCTCTCCTACCTCAAACCACCCAACCGGCGACTGACACCACCTACCATATAATGCCTTATAGGGAGCCATCTGGATGCTCGACTGATAACTATTGTTGTAGGCAAACTCTGATAACGGAAAAAATTGATCCCAAGAACCTCCAAAGTTAATAACAAATGCTCAAAGCATATCCTCCAAAATCTGAATAATATACTTGGACTGTCCGTCTGTCTGAGTATGAAATGTTGTGCTTAACTCGACCTGCGTACCCAACTCACGCTGCACTTCCCTCCAAAAATGCGGTCAGAAATGATAGACACAGGCATACCATGAAGACGAACGATCACCCGGATATAGATCTCAGCCAACCGCTCTGAAGAATAGGAAACCGCAACAGGAATGAAATGCACTTGGTCGGCCTATCCACAATAACCCACACTACATCGAACTTTCTCTGAGTCTGTGGGAGTCCAACAATGAATCCATAGTGATACGCTCCCACTTCCACTCCGGAATCTCAAGCTTCTAAAGCAAACCATCAGGTCTCTGATGCTCGTACTTTACATGTTGACAATTGAAACACCGAGCTACATCGCAACAATATCCTTCTTCATCCTCCTCCACCAATAATGCTTCCGCAAATCCTGATACATCTTAGTGGCGCCCCGATGAATAGAATATCGGAAACTATGGGCCTCCTATAGAATCAACTCACGAAGTCCATCCACATTAGGAACACAAACTCTACCATGAATCCTTAGAACTCCATCATCTACCACTGCAACCGGCTTGGCACCTCCGTGATGCACTATGTCTCTAAGGACAAGAAAATAAGGATCATCATACTGTCGATCTCTGATACGCTCAAATATTGAAGAATGAGCGACTGTACAAGCTAGAACATGGCTGGGCTCAAAAACATCCAGCCTCACGAACTGATTGACTAAAGCCTAAACATCCAAAGCAAGGCAGTCTCTAACCAACTGGAATATACGCAAGGCTGCCCATACTAGCTGACTTCCTGCTCAAAGCATCGGCCACCACATTGGCCTGTCCAGGATGATACATGATATTATATCATAGTCTCTCAATAGCTCCAACCACCTCATTTGTCTCAAATTTAGCTCCTTCTTCTTGAGCAAGTATTGCAAACTCTTGTGATCCGTGAACACCTCACATGACACGACATATAGATAGTGCCTCCAAATCTTCAGCGCATGAACAATGGCTGCTAGCTCCAAATCATGAACTGGATAATTCTTTTTGTGACTCTTCAACTATCGCGAAGCATATGAAGTAAACTTGCCACTACATCAACACCGCACCAAGTCCAATACGAGATGCATCACAATATATTGTATATGGCCCTAAACCTGTGGGCAATACCAACACCAGCGACGTAGTTAAAGCTGACTTGAGCTTCTGAAAGCTTATATCACACTCGTCCGACCACCTGAACTAGGCACCCTTTTGGGTCAACCTAGTCATTAAGGCTCCTATAGATAAAAACCCCTCCACAAACCGACGGTAATAACCCGCCAAACCTAGGAAACTCCGGATCTCTATAGCTGATGTGGGTCTAGGCCAGTCCTTGACTGCCTTAATCTTTTTAGGATCCACCTGAATACCCTCTACTGATACGACGTAACCCAAAAATGCTACTGAACTCAACCAAAACTCGTATTTCTAAAACTTATCATACAACTGGCCATCCCTCAAAGTTTGAAGAATGACTAGAATATGCTACTCATACTCCTCTCGGCTGTGGGAGTAGATCAAAATATCATCAGTGAGAACAATCACAAAGGAATCCATATAGCACTTGAACACTTGGTTCATCAAATCCATAAAATTTGTTGGGGCATTTGTAAACCCAAAATGACATAACTAGAAACTATTATCCCCGTACCGAGTGCGAAAAGCTATCTTAGGGATATCGAATGCCCTAATCCTCAACTGTTGGTAGCCAGATCTCAAATCAATCTTTGGAAACACCCTGGCATCCTGAAGCTGATCAAATAAATCATCAATCCTCGGCAATGGATACTTGTTCTTGATGGTGACCTTGTTCAATTGTTGATAGTTTATGCACATCCTCATTGACCCATCCTTCTTCTTAACAAACAACACTATCACACCCCAGGTGAGACAGTAGGTCTAATAAATCCTTTATCCAATAAGTCCTGCAATTGTTATTTCAATTCTTTCAACTATGGCGGGGCCATATGATATGGAAAAATAGAAATGGACTGAGTGCCCGGAGCCAAATCAACGCAAAAATCAATATCCCTGTCGGGTGGCATCCCCGGCAGGTCTGAAGGAAATACCTTGGGAAACTCCCGAACAACTGGTACAGAATCCATAGAAGGAACCTCAACACTAGAATCGCGGACATAAGCCAAATATCTCAACCATACGCCGAGCCTTCATATAAAAGATAACACTGGTAGAATGATCAGGAGTCTCTCTCCACTCCAATCAAGGCAACCCCAGCAATGCTAAGGTCACGGTCTTGGCATGGCAATCCAATATGGCATGATAAGGTGACAACCAATCCATCCCCAAAATAACATCGAAGTCAACCATATCCAGAAGTAGGAGATCTACACTAGTCTCAAGCCCCGCAATAACAACCGCAAATGAACGATAGACACGATCTACCACAATAGAATTACCCACCGATGTAGACATATATCGCGGAGCACTCAAAGAATCATGAGACACAACCAAATATGAAGCCAAATAAGAAGACACATAGGTTAAGGGTGTTCATGGTTCGGTTTGGATTGGTTTTTTCCTAAAAAGAAACCAAACCAAGTAAGTCAATTTTTCAAATATTAGAACCAAACCAAACCAATTAATTCGGTTTTTCTCGATTCAGTTTATGTCGGTTTTTTGGTTTTTTTTTATTATTTGGCAGTTTTTTCTTAAATATAAGACATACACTAGCAAAAACATATTATGACGACCACATTTTCAATGTAATACTATCAAATCAATTGCCTTTTGAGAAATCTAATATTTACCAAAATATATTGATGATAATTGAATCAAATAGTGATGAATAATTTAAGGACACAATTAAAAATATGTTACTTTTAACACGAAATAGATTCTTACACTAAACAAAAGAAAACTACCAATCAAACTAGAATGTCAAGGTAAAGAACTATATTAAAAGTGCAAACTATTAACATTTACCATAAGTTTTTTGCAAATTTGTATAATAATATACATATATATAGGTGTAATAATAAATTTGAAATAGCTACTCCTATAGTCTGTTTGGTTCGGTTTTTTCTGATTAAAATCGAAACCAAACCAAATTTGATCAGTTTTTAAAATTTAAAACCAAAACCAAACCAAACCAAACCAAAAAGTATCGGTTTTTTGGTCGGTGTGGTTCGGTTTTTCTGGTTTTTATGAACACCCATACCCTAGATCAAACAGAACTGAAGCATCTCTACTACAAACCAGAACAATACATGTGATAACTGTATCAGAGGACTCAGCCTCATGCATGGCTGAAAAAGCATAACATTGGAGCTGGGCCCCACCGCTCTGTACTACATCCCTGGGACGACCTCCTGCTGGCTGGTCTCTACCTCTAGCGGCTTGACCTCTACCTCTAACACCTCGACCTCCACCCCTAGCTGCCTGAACCCTACCTCTAGATTGCTGAGCGGGCAGTGGAACACCCGATGCCGGAACTATGGTACGAGAACCCTGATGCTGAGAACTATTCGAGGCTTAAGGGACAATCTAGCAGTATGCCTCGTATCGCAACAAGTATAATAAGACTTCGGCTGTTGAGACTGCTGACCGTAAAACTGACACTGAAACTGACCCTGACGGCCTGAGTTACCACCCTGGAAACTCTGGAGTGGGGGTGCACTGATAGGAGCTGGTGGTTTACTGTAGAGTAGCTAATCAGAATACTGCATATGAGAACCACGTCCACCTGGAGCACTGTGAGAAACTTGAAGTGCTGAATGAAATGGCCTAGAAGGATGACCTCTACCAAACGAATCCCTACCTCCAGATGAGGCACTATTGAATCTGCCAGAATGATAAGGCCTCTTGTCAGACCCCTGACCACTCCCCTAAGATAGAACCCAACCCGCCTAGCCACATTGGCCGCATCCTGAAAAGAAATCTCGCTCCCTGTCTCCTTAGCCATCTACAATCTAATAGGCTGAGTGAGTCCCTCAATAAACCTCCTCACCCTCTCTCTCTCTCGGTGGGGAGTATCAGAAGAGCATGATGAGCCAAATCAATAAACCTCATCTTGCACTAGGTGATAGTCATAGAACCTTATTGAAGACGCTCGAACCACTTGCAATACTCCTCTCTCTGAGTGACGGGAAGGAACTTCTCGAGAAATAGCTGTGAAAATTGGTCCCAAGTGAGAGCTGGTAATCCAGCTAGTCTGGACAAACAATAATCTCTCCAATTTCTTGGCGGAATCTGACAGACAGAAAGCAGCAAAGTTGACCCCATTGGTCTCCACTATCCCCATGTCCAGTAGAACCTCATGACAACTGTACAAATAGTCCTGGGGATTCTCTGAAGATGTACCGCCATAGGTAGTAGTGAAAAGCCTGATGAACCTGTCCAATCTCCACAAAGCATCTGAACACTTAGTTGATCTATCACCGGTCTAAGCTACAACACCCAGTGGAACTACCCCAACTGGCTGAGCTGTTGGGGTCTAAAACTGGGGAGCCATATGCTCCGGAGTGCGAGTAGTGGGAATTTGTGCTCCTCCCCCAGCCTGAGAGATGGCTGGTGCTATAGGAAGTATGTCTACTTGAGTGACACTCTCTATAAGGCCCACTAGATGGACCAGAGCATCCTGAAGTACCGGGGCAGCGATGAACCCCTCTGGAACCTAAGCTGGGCCTGATGGAACAGTCTGGGCCGGGACCTCATAATCAAACTCTACCTGAGGCTCCGTCACTGGTGTTGCTGCTCTGGGCTGAGCTCTGCTCCTGCCTTAGCCTCTAGCGCAGCCTAAGCCTCGTCCTCTGCCCCTTGTAGGAGTTGCCGCCGGGGTTTCGGGCTACTGATCAACTGATGAAGCGGTACTTGTTCTCGCCATCTGTGAAAGAACAGAGCAACAGTTCAATTAGCATTGAGAAATCAAACCTCGTAATAGAGATGTATAGAAGTGAAATTATTCCTAACTTTGTAGCCTCTAGGGGGATAAACATAGAAGCTCTCACCAAATCATGTAAATAGGTGCAAGTATTATAATAGAAGTTCAAGTTGTGGATGTGAATTATACCTATGTGGAAGGTAGGTCACAAAAGAGATAGAAGGTGGGATGAGATACTTTAAGGTAAGTACGGTAAAGCAGAACAACGTACAAGATAATCAAATGCAAAAGGTTGTGAATATTCCATACTTTGGATAAAAGGCTAGAAGCACGGGGATTTATTATCTAAGATTGATAGCGGCATCGTCAGTAGCATATCTTCCAGCGTATGGTTTCTAGGTACCGAGAGATCTGGTCAAGAAAGTAAAGAAGAGTTAGAGATAATGTGATGTCTCGCTTGATGTTACAAAATCACACAAGGAAATATATGGTGCAAGCAAGTTGAAGGAAGGTTGCGAGTAGTATAAATAGACATGTATATGTCGCAAGCTAAAGTATGGTGAAGCAATAGCTTTTAGGAAGACATGAGTAAGGACAAGAAAGGGAAAGTAAGAAGGTGACAAGAAATGGATAAGTCCTCGGATTTAAGCCCAGAAAAACAAAAGAGCTAATAGTTTCTGTAAGTTATAGAAAGCTCAGTATGGCTTGAAAGAACTCAAATGCGTCTAAGACTAGTAACATTTAGAAGAGATAGAATGATGCCCTGGTAATAGAATGAGGATATAGTTGTGATAAATAAGGGATGATGTTTGGGCCTTTGATTGAGTAATTATTTGAAAAAAGGGAGATTTCATGAATTGTACAGGATTGACACACCCACGTAAGGTGAATAACATTGGGATACTATGAAAAACAGTTATGAAAATTACTCCAGATGTTCCTTGATGCAACATGGGCCATTGTGAATACGTAAGAAGTTTTAAGTTATCAGTGGTAAATTGTAGATCAATATTGAGGTGAATCAACAATGAATGGATATAAGTCACAAAGTATAAGATGAGACTAGGTCATCATTCATAAGATGAATAGTAATGAGGACACATTAAAGAATTTAGATTTATGCATATAAGATAAGCAACTAGAATAACCTGGAGTTTGGCAGCAGGCCTCGACAATTACAGTATGACCTACCTAGACGTGGTAAAGTTATATGGATAACCGGGTAAATGAAGTAAGGTATAGCAATATTCATAGGTTCATCAAAGTACCGAACGAAGAACTTTAGTATACCTATAGATTGCTAGAGGGATATCTTGTCAAGCTCTGTATACGTTTACAAGGTCAGGCTTAGAGATTGGGTAAAAACATGAGGAAAAAGTTGGAGGGAAGAGTCGTATAGGCACACATAAAAGGAAAAGGTGGTACATGCTCCATGATGAAGGATTCTGACTACAAGTCATGGTGTGAGAAAGAGGCCTAAAGGAGGAATGCCCTGGCCTTTAGATTTGTTCACAAAGAAGTTGGCTAGATGAGAAGGAAAATATTTAAATATTTGTAAGAGATATGGGGTATGAGATTGATAAGCGCATCAGTCAACATTCAAGGACGAATGTTCCAAAGGGGGGAATGATGTCACACCCTATATTTTCGTACTTGAGAGTACGTCGTAAGTCAATTGATGTAAGTTCAGAAATGAAATCATCTTTGAAAAATTTATAAATTAAGTTAATCATGTTACCGTGGAAGTTAATAATATTTAATATTATGAATAACAAGTACCAAGATGGTTGGAAGGCTTAGAAGGTAAATGAATTGAAGGAGATAAGTTATGTCGAAAGTCGACAAGTTTGGTGTTACACCCTGTGCGTCCTAAGGTGACGTATAATAAATATAAGACTTGATAATCATGATTTAATGATCTTAAAGTGATAATATGACTATATATGATGTTTGGACATAAAATATAAAGTTGGGAAAAATTGTATTTAACTTACGAAAAAACCGAGTTAAGATTTGCCTTGTAACGAGCCATTTTGAGAAATTAAATTTGCACGCTTTATTGTGTCACTTTGGGACATAAATAATACCAAAATTAAGGTATTTTAACGTAGTTTCCAATAGTCTAAACCATTTATCATACGTCATCGGGGTAGATAAATGTGGATTTTTAAACTAGGGTCACCAAGTCATGTTGCCGCACTTCGGAGAAACTGACAGGCTTATAAGCCAAGTTGCGACGTAGTTTTCTTCCAATATATTTAGAGTTACATGGAGATATTTATATGGAATAAAATCTCTATATGTCTAGTTTCCAACTCTGCAAAGTGTTTGTCAATATGATATCGGAGTAGATAGATACAAGTGTTCGAAGTGGCACTGCTCAAGTCGCCAAGCAGGCATCTTACCCACTTGCTTGGAGAATTGAGGCGGTGGGCTTATAAGTTGTCTTTATCCATTATATTTTGTCAATATATGGAGATTAACTACTTCAAAACACTCTCAAACTATCCAAGAACTTGTCCAAGATTCCAAGAACTAAACTCAAGAGAAATCAACACAAATCCTCATCAAAGGTGTTAAAGACTACAAGAGAATACTTCTATGATGTTGTAGTGTGATTGAGGGCTATTAATAGCTAAGTTGAGATGGAGTTTCGAGTTGTAGCTTCTGCCCAAGATTCAAGAAGTTGTGTTGAGCTTGGTTGAGTAATAAGGAAGAGATCATACAGGTATGTTAAGGCTATCCCTTTTTTCTTTTTGGCATGATTCATACGATACAAACGAAATGAGTAAATGCACAACTTCCATAAATGACTCTATTCATAGAAGTATTAGAGGTGCCTATGTTATTGAATTTCCAAATGTCTTATTATTCTATTGCAGGTTCATGGGTCTCAAAAAATATGTAAGTTGATAAAGTTGTTTCATGATATTAATCAGAGGTATAATGGTCTTATGACATTCCGAGAGATTTTATTGACGTACTTTTCATCCATCGCATTCATTTATACATGCACATTGACCCATGACCAGACGGTGTTTTATATATATATATATATATATATATATATATATATATATATATATATATATATATATATACACGCACCACCACCTGATCAGCTAGTATACGTTGATGATTTGCCCACAGTAGCCGAGATGATATGATGGGATGACCTCTGAGGCTTGACGATGTTACAAACACATGTACCTATGCACGACATGACATGCATACACATATGAATGAAACTAAACGTGTTTTATGATTTACAAAGTTATCCAGACTTACAGGTTGAGTTATTTACTTTATATTTCTTCCATGTCTGTTATATGCTTATTTATGTGCCTTACATACTCGGTACATTATTCGTACTGACGTACCTTTTGCCTGGGGACGTTGTGTTTCATGCTCATAAGTCCCAATAGACAGGTCGAACGCCCTCCAAGTAGGCTATCAGCTCAACAGAAGATGTTGGTGCGCTCCATTTGCTTCAAAGTTGCTTGTTTAGTTAGTGTGATTTAGGCATGTATTATTTGGTATGGCGGGACTCTGTCCCGAACTTTATGAAAATTATATATTCTTATAGGCTTGTAGACATATGTCATGTACGTAAAAGATTGTATGGCCTTGTTGGCCTATGTTCAGTACACGAGTGGTTATTTTGGTCTTATAGGCCCGTACTTCATATGTATAAGTTTGTGTTCCCTCATGCTTTACTCCAGTTCATTTACCTATGATAGAATGATATGAAAGATACGTTAGATTGATATTCGGTTGAGTAAGGTAACAGGTGCCTGTTGTGACCAATCGATTTGGGTCATGACATTACCACACCTATACGTCGTACTAACAAGTAACAAGTAGCAAATAGGGCAAACAATACCTAATCCCTCAAGCTAGGGTTAGCCAAAACACTTACCTCGATTCCACGGCCAAGCTCAAGCCTCAAATACCATTTTCCCCTTAGTTTCCACTTCTAATCCGCCCGAATCTATGCATCATTAACTTATTAACATTAATTGAAGCCAAAGAAACTAATTCAATTGAAAAATTATAGATTTTCCAACATTCTTCCCAAAAAGTCAAAACCCGACCCCGAGTCCACTTGGTCAAAACTGGAAGTTCAGACCAAAACCCAATTACCCATTCACCCCCGAGCTCGGATATGCAATTATTTTGGAATCCGACCGCAAATCGAGGTCTAAATTCCCAAATTTATAAAATTTCCAGTTCTTCCAAAATTCCTAATTTCTACCCTTAAAGAACAAGATTTTAGGTTGAAAGTTGATGAAATCCAAATGGGTAATTGATAGAAAATGGTTTAGAATCACTTGCCAACACTTTGGGGAAGAAACCGTCTTTTGAAAATCGCCCTAGGCCGTTTAGCTTTTGAAATAATGACCTAAGTCTCGATTTGGGACTGTTTATGAACTGGGTGACAGTGTTCATCGCATTCGCGAGGTCACTGTCGCATTCGTGAAGAATTGCCTTGCTAGGCTTACGCGATTACGAAATCCCCATTGCGTTCGTGAAGGCTTTTCTCCCCTGGCCTTCGCGTTCGCGAGCCCATGCTCGCGTTCGCATAGAAGGAAGTCTAACCGCTCCCCCAGGTCCCCAATGCTTTCCGTTCGCGATGTGCCAGTTGCGTTCGCTAAGGGTAAAGCCCCCATCACTCTGCGTTCGCGACCAGGCCTTTGTGTTCACGAAGAAGAAAAACTCACCCGACCAGCCCTCCCGTTCGTTAGAGTAGCTTCGCGAACATGAAGAAGGACACGCCAGAGTAGCTGCTGCAGCAAAAATACCAGATTTTCTAAGTCTAAAATGTCCCGTAGCCTATCTAAAACTCACTCGAGCCCTCGGGGCTCCAAACCAAACATGCATACAAGTCTACAATTATCATATGGACTAGCTCACGCGATCAATTTTCCAAAATAACACCTAGAAATATAAATTTAGCATCAAAATTAAAGAACATCTCAAGAACTCTTAAAGTTTCTATGTCCACAACCGAGGGTCCAAATCACGTCATATAAACTTTGTTTCTTACCAAATTTCACAAATGTAACTTAAAAACCGTGTCAAACATGTACCGGGCTCCGAAACCAAAATACGGGCCCGATACAATTCAAATAAATCATTTTTAAATTTCTAAAAACCATTATATTTCCAGTTAAAGAATTTTCTTCAACAATTCATTTCTCGAGCTAGGGACCTCGAAATTCTATTCTGGACATACACCCAAGTCCTATATTTCTTTACGAACCCTCCTAGAGCGTCCGAGTCCATTTACCCAAAATATTGATCGAAGTCAACTTAATTCAATTTTAAGGATAAAATTAGCATTTTCTCAAATTTTCACATAAAGGCTTTCCAGAAGCACGCCCGGACTGCACACGCAAATTGAGGAGAAAGAGAATGAGGTCTTGAAGTCCTCGGAACCCCAAATCGGGTTCTAAAACACGAGATGACCCTTTTGGGTCATCAGATGTTTTGACAGATTTCGGCATCAATTGTAGAAGTTTGAAGTTTTAAAGTTCATTAAGCTTAAATTGGGATGAGATTCGTGTTTTTAGCGTTATTTGATGTGATTTGAAGGCTCGACTATGTTCATATCATGTTTGAGGACTTGTTGGTTTGAGCGTGTGATTTTTGCCCTATATGAACTACTGCTATAAAATCCAAGAAAATAGATTTTTCCAATTATTTGCCATTTTATATGAATTTTGTAGGATTTTATTAATTGTTTGCATTTTTGTGCATGGTTAATTTTTATTACAGTACAAGGAACAGAGCAAGAGACTCCAAGAAAGCAAACTAAACCATAGATACGAAAGTTTCCCTACAAAGAGTGCTGGCTTCAACAACCCATAAGGGACGACTTGCCAAGCTACACAAACAACTAATTTATTTATAGTCTCAAAAGCTTTCCTACAAAAAGGGGTTGGCTTCAACAACCCATAAGGGACGGCTTGCCAAGCTACACAACTTAGAAACTTTTGTACTATAACCAACGTTAGCTGTTTATAACTCAAAAAACTTTCGTACTACAATAAGCTAACTTTCTTTGAGTATTCTTACTCTGTTTTCATACATGGACCAGCCTTTCCATCCTTTCGAAAGAAATAACAAGAGAGAAATTTCGAAAGCACTCATATGTAGTATATCACAAAAGATTTACAAAGTTTACAAGATGATTGCAAGATAATCGTACAACTAATACCAGGCCTCCTTTATGTAGGGCTAGGAGGTTATTACAAGACAAACTTTACATGATAAAATAAACCTATCTTACATAGAAAACTTATCTTACAAGTGGGTCCTTCTAAGCATGTGAAGGACTTTAGGCAAAACTACTAAAAACACCTGAAAATATGTGAAAGGAATGAAATATACATGGTGTAGCATGTGAAAGTAGGTGGGAGCATGTGATGCCATGTGAAAGTAGGGTGTTGCATGTGAGGAATCATGTGGAGGCATGTGAAAACAAGTTGAAGTAGGGCCCGGATAGTATGGAAAGATGTGGAAATATGTCTTGGCATGGGTAGGATATTTTTTTGGGGGTTTTGGTGGCTAATCTAGGATTATGGTTGGATTAGCAGGGATTTAGGTAATTATTCTTCATTGATTCTAGGTTGTCTTCTAGGCATCTTTTCAAATACCCTGTGTAGTAACGCTTGGAATTTGACGGTCCTTCATCGCTGTTCTCTTTCTCTTTTGGATTGAGAGATGTAATCCACAACCTTAATCTGGAAATGTCTTGAGTGATCTTTTCTCGGATGATTCGTATATGGTTTGATATTCTTTTGCTGCTGTCGGGACTCTTTCCCAATGAGGATGATTGCTTGGATAATTCCAGCTTGCCCAATCTTTTGGCCATATCTCTTTCGCAATGCACCTATTTTGCTGGAAAATGATTCTTTGTGCCTCGCTATATTCTTCTTCCATTGATAAAATAGACTCGGGAAATTTCCACCAGAATGATGCCTCTGCTTGCGCTTGGACTTTTTCATTAATAATCTTTACTGGCCTATGAAACATGAATACCTTTGCTGTGTCGGAATCATTGAAGCATTTTATCCATTATCTTCTAGGTTTGAACCATAGAAAAAATACTTTAAGAGTTTGTGCAATGTTATCAAAATCCTTGAAGATGTTGCATTTGAATTCCATGGAAATATAATACTGATGGCATAGGTACCAGAAAACCATAATAGTTCTTGTGGAAAATCCTTGGCTTGAGCTATGAATATATGGCAGAACGGATATTCTGGATTGACCCCATATGGCTTGAGAATGGGTCCTCCATGTTGTCGAAAAACTTGGAGCTCATAATGAGTTCTTCTTTCCATAATAATTGACGGATCAAAGGGATTCACGAGGTTGAACAACTCCGGTGGATTATCTGTTGGCTTTAATGAACTTGTTCCTGGTAAACTTGAAAATATGAAGATGTGACTGATTAGCTTTTGCTTTGAATTCAATTTTGCTGGGGAAAATCTTTTTGAGAATTCTTCCGGTCGAGACAAAAAATCTGCAAGAATATTATCCTTTCCTTTCAGATGCTTGACTTGAAACTTATACGAGAGAACCATTGACCCCATCTGAGAATCTGAGGATTGGGAATAATTTTTGCATTTAGCTGAATCATCTTTAGGAAGGCCTTCATATCCATTTCTATTAGAAATTCTATATGAATAAGGAAGAAATTGAATTTCTTGATTCCATTCTTTACTGGAACTTGAAAGTGGAGTGATAATGTTGTTCGGCATTTTTTATCTTTCCACTAGCGTATCCGTATATTTTCCTCTGGCCATTTTTTTCTTCAAATAGAACAACACTCCAATATTCATTGCTGGCATCAGTTTGCAATATCTTCTTACCATCCGAAGGGATATAGAAGGACTTGACATTTTTAGAAATCTCCTTTATTTCCTTGATTGCTTCATCTTGTTTCTTTCCCCATGGTAGAGCATTTTTCTTGAGCATCTCTGTAAGTGGAGAAATGTATGTAGAGATATTTGGGATAAAATCTCTCACATAATTTATTATGCCCAAGAATTGTTGGATCTGCTTTGTTGTGAAGTTGGTATCCAAAAATTGAGTAATTCTTGACATATATGTGGTCCTGGACTGTATTCACCTTGGACAAAATGCATTCCAAGAAAATCAATCTCCTTTTGAGCAATAACCATCTTTTTGCTGAGAGCATGATTCTGTACTGTGTTACCAATGCCTCAAATTGACGAAGCAAGTTGATATGTTCCTCCAATGTATAACTAAATAACAGGATGTCATCAATGTAAACTAAAAAGGTGTGGAGGATGGGTTGAAATATTTATATCATGGCTTTTTGGAACAAGGAAGGTGCAGTTTTCAACCCGAAGGGCATGACTTTCCATTGGAAGTGATGATTGGGGATGCAAAATCCTATTTTGGGTCTTTCTTTAGGGTGGATTCCCAATTTCCAAAATCCTAACTTTAAATCAAACTTGGAAAAATATTCGTCCTTGGCTAAGTAGGAGAAAAGGGTGAGTAACTTATCATCTTGGAGGAAATGATTAAGAGGCTGGTAGTTGATGAATAACTTGAGTTTTCCTCTTGTCTGCTCAGCTCTTTTTTGTTGACATAAAATGCTTCACATGCCCATTGTGAATCTGATGGCTCTACAAGATCAAGTTCCAAAAATTTATTATGCCCAAGAATTGTTGAATCTGCTTTGTTGTGAAGTTGGTATCCAAAAATTTGAGTAATTCTTGACATATATGTGGTCCTAGACTGTATTCACCTCGGACAAAATGCATTCCAAGAAAATCAATCTCCTTTTGAGCAATAACCATCTTTTTGCTGAGAGCATGATTCTGTACTATGTTACCAATGCCTCAAATTGCGAAGCAAGTTGATATGTTCCTCCAATGTATAACTAAATAATAGGATGTCATCAATGTAAACTAAAGAGGTGTGGAGGATGGGTTGGAATATTTTTATCATGGATTTTTGGAACAAGGAAGGTGCAGTTTTCAACCCGAAGGGCATGACTTTCCATTGGAAGTGATGATCGGGAATGCAAAATCCCGTTTTGGGTCTTTCTTCAGGATGGATTCCCAATTACCAAAATCCTGACTTTAAATCAAACTTGGAAAAATATTTGGCCTTGGCTAAGTGGGAGAAAAGGGTGAGTAACTTATCATTGTGAGCACGTGATTTTTGCCATATATATGAGTTATTCCCATAAAATTTAAATAAAAAGATTTTTCTTTATTTTTATGAATTTTGTGTTAATTGTTTGTATGGTATTTGTGCATGATTAGATCAAAATAAAATACAAAAATACATATGCATTAGAAGCTTAAATTTTACAATTTGGGTATTAATTCATTTTAGAACAATTTAAGGAAAAAAATACAATACAAGAAAATATAATAAAAATAACGAATTGGGCTGATTACCCAAGTTAAGGATAAAATACTAAAGCCCAAACACAAATACCCTAGCCCAAACCTTCCCCATGACCCGACCTGCACTGTCCCTAGCCCAAACGACGTAGTCCAAACGTTAAACTACGTCGTTTTGGCTATATACACCCTTAAACAACCCCAAATATCCCTGCCTTATTAAATTCCATCATTATATCAAAATATAACCCTAATTCTCTAAACCCAGCCCCTGTTATATCGCCTCCATCTCTCGCCGCCTTATACCACCTCCCCGCCGCCCGCCGGAATTCACCCACGGCGGCGGCGGGTCTCCGTTTCCAACCGGACCAACACCAGACAACTCCCCACTTCCTTCTCTATTCAAATTACCCATTATCTCTTCCCAAATACCACCACAACTCCCTGAATCCCTCAAACCCTAGGCGCCGCCACCACTGCCTACGACGGCGCCGGCGTTAAAACCCTACCCCATGAACATCCCAAGACCCTCTCATCTTCCTCATGCCTTGTGTATGTTCTTTTCCCCTCGAATCGTCACCAACCACGTCAAAAAGTCGTTTGAAGAACTGTCCGAATATTAAGTTCAAATCGTTCCAAGAACCTGAACGACGATTGTCTACAAATATAAGAAAGAATTTCCAAGAAAAAAAAAAGAAGAAGAGAGACTTAGTCGATCAGTAAGTCCATATTCTCTTTTGTGTTACTGTTTTTGTTTTTTTTTCCTTATTCTTCTCTTCTTCTACATCTCTGTTTGTTAGTCTTGGAATTGGTTTGTAAGATTACAGTAAATAGGAATTATATGGTTTCCTGTTACTAAATTAGGCTTTGAATTGTTCAAATATGTTGGCAATTTTCTGTTAGATAATACATATGCGTTCTTAGTTTTAATCCTGTTAGTTTAATATGATTTTTTGTTTCAGTTTGACTCAATAAGTGTTTAAGTTGGATTTAATCAGAAATTAATTGGGTTGTGGTATTATAGTTATAGCATTATTAATTGTCAGTTTTGTTTGATAGATTGTTAATTTCATAAATTGATTGTTTTGTTTAATTGAATTTCCAGATCTAGAATTTGTGTGATTTGATAAATTTTTGATTGATTCTATTAGTTTATAATTAGCGCAATTTAGCCTTAATTGTTTAGTTGATTAATAGTTAGAGTTTGGATATAGCTGTTAGAAATCAATTAGGGTTTAGAATAGGGTAAACTAGGATTGGTAATTTTGAATGGGAAGTGAGGGTACTATGGGAATTATAGAACAGGTTGTTGGTAATTTCAGCCCAATCTCAAGGGTACTTTAGGTATTGAAAAGGATAGGATTAGTAAATAACAAATGCAAGTGAGGATAGAATAGAGATTTCAAGGGGTAAGAACATGGTAGATGCAACTAGAACCTTCTAGAATGGGTTCTAGTGCAAGTTTTTAATAAAGTAAATATAGTAATCTGTTAATGAAGTAAAAATGAAGGACTATTAGATAAAATTTGATTTTTAAATTTCCCTCCATTTTCTAATTCTATAAATAGGCAATTTCAGCCATAATTCAGAAGTTTTAAAAACCCTAGAAAAATTCCCAAAATATATATATAGTTCCAGATCTGAAATTAGTATTTCAGGTCTCAATCTCTTCTCCCAGATCTGAAATTGCTTCCAAAAAATCCAAAAACAACTAAAAATCAATAGAAAAATCCAAATTAGCTACTGATCCATTGAAAATCCTCAACTTAATTTCAAATTTAGTTAGTTTTGAATAAGTTTGGATCCGATTGAGTTTGATTTGGAATGAATTTTGTTCTGCTGAGAGTTTTCAAAGTTTTCTGGGCTGCTTGAACTTAATTTGGAGTTGCTGTTGATTCCTGTCTACTGCTATTGCTAGAACTGTCTACTGCTGATTTTTGTTTCCTGTTTCCAGGTATATATCCGAATCTAGCCTCCTACGTATCTTCAATTAAAAAATAAATGATGAAATGAAGTTGTAATGTAACTTTACTGTAGTCTCCTTTCGTTTCAAACAATTGTATGGTAAAATTTTTAGAATAGATTTTGTTTTGTAATAAAGCAGGACTGAATTGGACTAGACTGTTTGAGAACATTTGAACAGTTCAAATTAAATATGAGTCATTTTGTTTACATTAGAATGTTACATGAGAACTAGATCTATATTGTTGTTTCAGAATTTTGGATAAAAAAATAGTACAGTTATAGGTTTTCAATAGCTCTACACAAGAAAAAAATGAATTTGTTCTGTAAAGGCTAGCAATATTGAATGAATTATAATTGATGCTTTGTTCACTAGTAGAATCAGCTATGGTCATTCCTAAAGTTGCTGGTGTAATCGTGATGGCAAAGTTATTAGTTTAGATACAGTAGATTTAATAATTGCTAACATAGTTCTTTCAATTGTTTAGATAATTACTGGTTTAGCGTAATGGCCTATTACAGTCCTAACCAATTCTACTTGGCTAAAATTTGGTAATACAGTAATAGATATTGAGTTGCAATTTAATTTAAGCCCAAAAGAGGTTATCAATGACTTGCGAGAGATTTAGTGTAGTTCTGGTATTAAGTTCGAAATATTTGGTATTTATTTTTTTAAAAGTATACAAATCCAGATTTTAAACGGAAATTTCAGATTAAAAAATAGTTGTAAATTGAAATGCTTGGTATTTTGTCCCAACTCAATGTATGAATCAAGTTGTTAATCTAATGTTTGTTAAAAGTATAATTACTTCATTTGATTTCAAAACTGCATTTGAAAATGGACTGTCAATTTTATTTATAAATTGGGCTGAATATAAAAGAGGATTCAAAAACATTATCGAAAATATTGAATAAAGATCAAAGATCACAAGTACAATAGTATCATAAAATAAATAATTAGGAACATGGAAGATTAATCCGTAAATATAAAATTGAGTTTTGAGTTAGGGAGCGAGTTTAAGCTAAAAGGTTTTGCCCTTTGTTTAAACTCGGACTTGAACTCGAGACTCGAATTTATATTTCATGAATTAATTGACCTTTAGAGATAAAATAAAAAAATAGAAAATCTAGATACTCTAGTTTGGCCTAAATAAATAAATGAGACGAGCTTCGCCAAATCAAAATATACAATTGCGGGGGCCCCCAAATAAATTGCTGTATAAATTTTAGACTTGGAAGGACCATTTAACAAATTTCACGGTCTTTTCCGAAGTTATCATAGACGTAGATGCTTTAGGCGCAATTTATAATATACTTTCTTAAGTAGGGTGTACATTTATGTGACCCAAATCTAAATCTCAACGAAGTCGAAATGTGTTAAAAAGCCACGGGCGTACTGGTACAGCATGGTTCGAGATACATTTTCACGACGTTGCAATTCTTGTAAAATTCAACAATAAAAGCGGATCATTAATAAATGCACATATAATGGAATATATATAGAAATCAGATAAAAACAAATACAACTGTTGAGCGACCGTGCTAGAACCACGGAATTCGGGAGTGCCTAACACCTTTTTCCGGATTAACAGAATTCCTTATCCGGATTTTTGGTTCGCAGACTGTTAACAGAGTCAAACTTTCTTCGGTTCGGGATTCAACAGGTGACTTGGGACACCATTAATATCCCAAGTGGCGTCTCTGAATCTAAATAAATAAATCCCGTTCCGACTGTCCTTAAATTGGAAAAAACTCCTTCTTTTATTATATCCTTTCCCGGGGTATAGTAATAAGCGGTAAAAAGGAAGTGTGACAATCATCTTGGAGGAAATGGTTAAGAGCCTGGTAGTTGATGACTAACCTGATTTTTCCTCTTGTCTGCTCAGCTCTTTTTTGTTGACATAAAATGCTTCACATGTCAATTGTGAATCTGATGGCTCTATCAGATCAAATTCCAAATGTTCTTCACATTCTTTCTTTGTAAGCTGAAGATGATCTGGATTCATGCCTGAATGACTGGCTTTAGTCGGATTGATGTTTTCATTTTTCTTGAAAGGGATCTTGTTAAAAAACTCTTCGTTTTTCCATAACGGGCGTTTCCCTTTCTTCATGAAATCCTTGTGGGATTCGGCACATGATTGTTCAATGAGATTTTGCTCAATCTCTTTGATTTGTTTGTCATTGGTGATTTGGAATAGCTTTGGAATCTTAGAATAAGGTCTGAACTGCTTTTTAAAAGCTATCCCGTTAGCCTTGATCTGGAGCTGATCTCTAAGGTGTCTATAAATATCGAATCCAATAATAAGATCTTTTCCTGGTACATCAGATTCTAGCAGTTTCGTCTTGTACTTCAATTCTGGAAAGAACTCAATGGTGATCGGGTGCTTTGTAATGACAGTTGTGGTCAAGATTGCATTTGATTCAGTGTTGAAATCCTTAAAATGCGGTACCCATTGATCTTCAGGGAGAACAACAGTATTTATAAGTAAGGAAGCAGCTCCGGTGTCAATGAAAGCAATAACTCGAGTTGGTTTATCCCATTTGGATGAATAGACTTTGAGTTCTACTTGAGGAATGACTGTGAGAGCGTTGATATCCTCTCGAGCTTCGATCAGTGGTTCTGAAATTTGGTAGTGATCATTGCCATGATCTTCATAGATATCAAGAGAGAATAAAGTTTCTTCATTAGGTTCATCATCCACAAAGAATATGGATTCAAGGTCCTCCTTCTTTCCGAGATGTATGCCAGTATAATCTTCAATATCTTCAATGAGTTTGACAGATCTTCTTCAATGTGGATAATTTTTAGCGAAATGTCCAATCTTAGGACAAATAAAACATATGTTTTTCTTGTGAAAATTTCCTGGCCTTCTCCGTCTGAAATATTTTGTGCGTCTCTTGGACCTTGATTTCCTGTCTGGAATTCTTGGCCATTTGAACCTGTTGAATTCTCTCCTTCGCCTAGATGTGCGGCAGGAACATCTTGATCCGGTGATTAGATCAGATTTTTGGCATGCTTTTTTAAGCGCTGGATTGTGTTGGATAATTTATTTTAAGGAAGAGCGCTTTGTACAGATATCATCCAATGCGACAAAAATAGCTTGCCTGATGTAACCAATTTGTGGGATTGTTATGGACTGAAACTTTTCTTCAATGATGGTTATGGTTCGACTTGCCCGCAACTTTGGAAGGAAAGATACAAAATCTTGCTTTAGATTGATGTCTCGTCCGATCTCGAAATATATCTTCGCCATTTTTTGAAAATGTCTATCAGTGTCATTCTGTCGAATGATGCACACTTCATCTCAAAGAGTTGTCTTCGCATTTTCTCCTGTCTTTGGCCAGTATCTCCGCAGAAAACTTCATGTAGGATCCTGATGTTGAAGGCAAAATCTTGGGAAGTAAGAAAAATATTTTTGTCTTGAATTCCATAGCATTGCATTTAGTTTTTTTTATAAATATTTTTAGGATTAATTAGTTAATTATTTATTTTATTAAAAAATGAAAAACACAAAAAATGACCCATTTTACATTTTTTACTTTTTAAATTTTAGATTAGTGATTTTTCTCTCTTAATTTAGGATCAAGTAATTTTATAATTATTGTAATTAGATAATTGGCTTAATTTTACAATTTTAGATACGATTTTTAATTAAAGGAAAAGAAAAAGAAAAACCAAAGAAAAAGGAAATAAAAGGGTTTAAAATTGAATTGAAGCTTATTTTTATGCCCAACCCCGTTCCCAAACACATCCCAACCCAGCCCCAATTCAACCTTATCCGGTCCAACCCCACTTATAAGAAACGACCCAGTTTTGTTCCCTCTCAATCACGATCGTTTGATTTTTATGATCCAACGGCTCCAAACTCGCCTCATATTAACTATATAAATATCCTAAAACGAGACCCCCCCAAAAGACCTCTCGTCACTTCGTCTCTCTCAATCTCTCGTAACTCTCTGAACCTCCGCTATCGTCGTCGACAGAAATCGCTTTATGGAGGTAGCGCCACTCCAAACCTCCCCAAATTTTCACCAGCCAATCCCTGTCCTCTCCCTTTTCAAAATCCCCAAACCAATTCCCTTGAATATCTCTGAAATCTCTCCAATTTTAGATCTGAGGCCAAACCCTAGTCCACCCAAACCTTTCCAAACCCGTCCAACTTCTAACCAGGCAACCACCACACTCACCTCATCTCATATCTCCTACCAGTTACCCTAGAAACCCTGCCAAAATTGGTGAATTTTAGATCTAAGAGTCCAGAAGAGACCCTAATTAAACCTTGTGCAAATTTTTGGAGTATTTTGTTCGTCTTGGGTCGAGACTCATGTGAGTCGATTGCTTTTGAGAAGAGCAATATTTTTGCATTAGTTTCGACCGATTTCGAAGTCATCACTAATGCATGGCCAGGTTGTAGCCTTCTTTGTTCGTTGGATCGCTTCAGTCGACGATTCATTCCGTTAGAAAGAAAACAGTACCATTTCCTCTTTCTTTTCCTTTACTTTTTTGTTTTTGTTTTATTTTTTGTTTCTGATTTTTCTTTTTATTTGTTTGAATTAATTTCTGATTATCTACTTGTTTGAATATGCTTCTAGTATTAATTGTTTAAATTAGTTTTATTCCCTATTTGTTTAAGTTAAATTGAACATCTTACTTGTTTGGAATTAGTCTGGATTACTTAGTTGAGTAATTTAGTTTCATTGTTTATTTGTTTTCTTTTGGATTAACTGTCATTATTCACTTGGTGGAAATTAGTTTAGATTGTTTAAAATCACTGTCACTGTTTGGTTAGTCGTGCTGAATCAACTAATTAACGACTGATTTGCATATCTTTTATGTTGTTTGAACTTAGTCGATTGGTTGATTAAGTTTCTAATTAATTACAGAATGATCAAACGATTCGTGTTAAGTTGTCGCATTTGTTTTACTTTGGCTTGATCTTGGGCTTGTCTTAGGACATTTGACATGATTTGTGTCTGTGTTGGTCCATTTGGCCATGATAAATGGCCCAGATTTAAGGGGGTTAACCAAGTAATCAGAATTTAGGTCAAAATTGTTTGAAAATTGCAATAATCAGTAAATGGGAGGGTAAAACTGGAATTTTACATAGGTTAATATCAGAAGGTTCTAGGTCCTTGGACAGCTGTCCCCATTTTTAGCAAAAGATGCTGAAATTTAGGGTGGGAAAAAGGACAGACAGCTGGAAAGATGTTGTACTATTCTGATTTTCAGAATTTTAGGTTAGAATATTCTTTTTTGATGTCTTTTTGTGCATTCTATAAAAGGAAAACATTTCCTTATTCACACACACACACACACACACAC
Organism: Nicotiana glauca; assembly: GCA_026770625.1. Taxonomy (NCBI): domain Eukaryota; kingdom Viridiplantae; phylum Streptophyta; class Magnoliopsida; order Solanales; family Solanaceae; genus Nicotiana; species Nicotiana glauca. The sequence continues at coordinate 36,423 of MU688075.1, read as the reverse complement.
ATCATCAGCATTTTCTCTGCACAAAAAAATTCAAAAAACACACAGAGATCTAAGCCCTAGAAAAATACAAAGGTTTCTGCATTGCTGGGTTATTTCTGGTCTCTTTTTAGCAAAAATTTAGAAATTGCCTGCTGGTTTTTTGGGTTAAATATGGTTTGAATCAAGGTTGATTGTTGCTGATTTGCTGCTATTCTTGTTAGTTTATTGTGCTGAGCCCTTACTCCATTTTACTTTATTTCAATATTCAGGTACTCTTATCAACCTTTAGATGATCAGAGAAGCGGGGAGCATGTATCTATGTGTTGCAATTAAAGTTTGGGTTTATTTAATTGAGGTGCATGTAGATGTTGTGTAATATGGGACTGAATACTTTGTAGGCTAGATCTTCGGTTCTTGTGTGTAGAACTGTTTCTGGTAGAACTCTTTTTCAAATATTATGCATTTAGGGATTTCATGTCACTAGTAGTAGTTGTGTATATGAATAATCCCGCTTTTGAGTCATGTATAGCTCTTGGCAAGATGAGCTATTATAGTGTCTTACTAGTATGATTGATAGGTGTTAGAATGGTTTGTGTATACTCTGTAAAAATACAAATTTTAGTTGGTTAAGGAAGTTGGGAAATTAAATTTAGACTAGTTCATAAACGAGTTGAGTTGTAGTTTTCATTGTTAGTGTTAATTGTTGATAATCAGATACATTGGTAGATAAATTTACTTTCAGGATCTTTATTGGTTTGTTAAAGCTGGCTACGTATTTGTGATGCTGCATATATTTGGGCTCGATCTTGAGCCCATTTAGAAATTCCCCTATATCACATGGGCAGGCCAGCAGATTGCAGAGATTAGGGATGCTTTGGACCTCATTCTGGCCCACATGCACTTCACATTTTATACTTATATGCCATGATGTTGTTTTTTATTTATTTAATTGATTTAGCTAATATAAATGGTTTATATACTGATTTAGCATGTTAACTTTTTCCGGAATTTAGTATCATATGGTGTTGCTGTAGCAATGTGAGTAGTAAATATGTTAAAAGGGACTAAAAAAGGCTATTATTTTGTGTCTGATATCAACCCAAATGATACAGTGTGGGCGAGACCAGACCTAATGGGGTCTGGGGTCCGTTTGTGGTTTTGATTTTTGGCTTAGTTTGGTCAGCCCCATTTATTCTCGAGGTTTTTTTTTAAACAGTAATTTGGGCCTATTGATTGGCCTGTTCCCCCTCCCTCCCCCTCCCCAATTAAGGGTCTAATACATACACTCCAAAATTGTTTACAACTAATAGCTTTTTATCAAGTCCAAAAATAATTATAAGTAAGAACATCCTTCTATTACTTTAATTATAAGAGTTTTCTAAAAATTGAGGTGTGCCATACACAAGCAAAACCCATCACCTATGGCCCTCTTATTAAGTATTATAACTTAGGTACTAAAAATGACACTCTTAGTTTGCTTTAGGCTCGACTTAGACTATTATGGTGATTATGTATACGTTCGCGTAACATAATTACGAATTTCGCTGTAAAAATAAATCGAGGTATGCGTTCCCGCAACTTTGACTAAACTTTCTTAATTATTAATAAAGCATGATTAATTGTGAACATGTACGCGTGACATAATTTTTGACGCACCAAAGGAAATGAGTATACGTATGCGTAACTCAATTCTTTCATTACGAACAAATCAAGTGATTAAACGCGGTAAAAAGATAAATGCACATAGGTCTTTAAATAATTTAAGTCAAGTATAAATCACTAAGCAACCGTGCTAGAACTATGAAACCCGGAAATTCCTAACACCTTCTCCCGGATTAACATAATTCCTTATCTAGAATTTCTGGTTCACAGACTTTTAAAATAAAGTTGAAACTTTTTCGATTTGGGATTTAATAAACCGGTGACTTGGGACACCAAATAAATTATTCCAAGTGGTGACTCTAAAAAATTAAATAAAATAATCTCATATCGAATAATATTACTTTAACTGAAAAAACTCCCTTATATACACCTCGAGCGAGTGTAAAAAAGGAGGTGTGACAGTTGATATATTTAATTGAGATCCGGGGGCCTCGCGCAGATTTCGGGTGGTTAAGGAACTTATCCTATAAAGAGACTCCCGAGAGCCAGAAGTATTAAAGGAATGGGCATAGGAATGGGCGCATCATGACATCGTAAGATGTCTCGCCCGAATGAATTAGTTGGTACTAGAAATGTTAGAAAAAGTGAACGAAAGGAGTAATAAGAAGTGAAAAGGACAGAGACACTTTCCAACCAGAAAGCAAAGTTCCCACTGATGGTATACTTAATGTAAGCGAGCTCTAAGATCATATCTTTGGAATAAAATTCAGTTAGAAAAGGAAATTCAATTAGAGATAAGCTGCCCATGAGCATCATGGCATAGGTAAAAGGGAACAAGGAGGCAAGCCCCCCATCTTCCGCATATCTTGCTCATCCGACATGGCATGAATCACCGAACATGCACTTAGGAATAGTAATGCTTAACGGAATCACTTTATTTCAGTGACTTATCTAATCAGACTGAATAGGATTTGAAGAGTTGTCACGATCATTCACAAAAATCTCAGTGAACTATTGAAGTTATCAGTATGATTGATCAGACAAGTACCAAGGGCTTTCGGTAGACTTCTTTCATTTTCGAATTAGCTTGCAACAAGTTCTAGCATTAGTATGAGTTCGTTAACCGCGTAAGGGCGATCCATCTTGATGATAAATTCCATAATAACAAGAAATCGAAATTAATCGTTCAATGTCTGCTTTGGACTTGTGAGAATTGCTGAAGCATTACAGCTTCTGGTGTCATCGCTGACAATTATTTGCTTGTCGTGGTAAACTTGTTATGTAGCATTATTGTAGATAAGTTATAAAAAATTTGTAGAACACGTGAAATTATATTCTACATTATTTCTGCATTGGAAATAATGTAGACATAATGTAGATAAGTTATAGAAAATTTGTAGAACACGTAAAATTATATTCTACATTATTTCTGCATTGGAAATAATGTAGACATAATGTAGATAAGTTATAAAAAATTATAGAGCATGTGAAATTGACAAAATATCAGCACAAAAAAAATAGAGCAAACCTGCAATTGTGCTCGAATTTGAGATACTGTATCACAAATCAAAATCACACATTGTTATACACAGCGGATACATTCCTAAGTTTTTGTTTTCCCTTTTATTCTCCATATATACTCGAACTCCCATATCGTTCCGAATTTCCATTGGAGGGCAATTATAGTTGACATCGTATTTGATTTCAATAATTTTTGCGGAGGTATCGATCATTAGATGCTCTGCAATTGCTGAGTGCAATTGACTATAATTTGAATATTCATTGACTACAATTCCATCAACATCAAAGTCTTTGTATCTCCCAACGCTATCCCAACGACCATTTAGCTGAAGCATGGTAAATACTTACCCACATCGGGTGTTTACACCAAACTATATTAACTCACTGTGGTTAATTAATTTAATTAGATGAGAATGCATGTAATTTACCATGGTTAAATGATTGAAGTCCATATGCAAGACACATGTCATGTATCTATTGGTTTGGTGTAAACAACCGGTGCGGGTAAGTTTTTACCGCTGAAGCATAATCACTAATTTTGATATTATGTCGCGAATTTCAATACAATTATAGCTAATTGTTTGCAATTTTTTTTATCAAAACCTTCGATTATGGAAAACTAGAGGAAAGAGAGAAAACCAGATAATAGAACTTGATTATCAGAGAAATCGGCGTTATAGCAGGAATTTACAAATATAATGGCTTGATTAATAAGTTGCGATGATTGCATCGGTAAAATCTTTGAGAGATATACGCAATCCCAAAAATTTCACGTCTAAATAAGGAAGACTACATCTGAATGGATTCTAGTTTAAACAAATGTATATATTTTGTAGGTAAAAATTGTTTAGGTCGGATAAATTACTAAACATGAATAATTTTTTATATTAAAATTTGAAAAGTATATAAGAACGAAAAAATTAAACTAGCTATCAAGGATACAGAGAGTTAATACCGGGGTTTCAATCATTTCCCACCCAATTTTTGGGCGTGACATGCCTCCACCTAGCAACAAAATAGTGAGAGCGTAAGTTCCTTAAGGATAAAGAGGAATACTATAACAGTTCCAGTTCTTCTATTCCTGCAAGTAGGGGTGTACATGAATCGGGTTGGTTTGGTTTTGTATATCGGTTTGGATTGGTTCGGTTTTGTCGGGTTTTCCGGGTTTTCGGATTTTTTGGTTACATGAATATTATTTCAATCTTACTTTATTAAAATTATAGATAAAGCTTTGATAGGTGAATATATGTTTAGTAAATATGGACAAAATTTACAAACATATGATCTATTAAAATATTCTAATTTTAGTAACATATAATAGTTATTTTTTTAGTTGTCTAACAATAATTTTTCGTTAATTTACGCTTTCAAGGTTAATACATGAGAGGATATCAAATATTTCTACATTTTCTAAAGAAAAATCAATATAAAGTCTAAAAAAAAAAAGAATTTATATATTTATATGTCGGTTTGGTTTGGTTTGTTTTTTTTACTCAATACCAAACCAAGTCAAACCAAAGCTAGTCGGGTTTTTTAATTGGTTTGGTTTGGTTTGTTTTTTTTTACTCAATACCAAACCAAGACAAACCAAAGCTAGTCGGGTTTTTTAATCGGTTTGGTTTGGTTTTTCGGTTTGGTGCGGTTTTCCGGTTCGGTTTGAACACCCTACTTGCAATAATATTTTTTCTCCAATAGCAGCTACTTTTGATTGTTATTAGTACGTTTGCAAGTATTGATTATTCTTATTACGTACTTTTTAATTTGAGAATTCTTGAAACAATTTCTTCGTTTAGTGAAAAAAAATGTTAGGTCAACTAACAAAGTTACAATACCAACCGGGAAAGTTATTGTTCATCCACACCAAAAATAGGTAGTCGTACAAGTCTTACAAGTATTCAGTAAAGAAGATTATCATAGAAAGTGAAAAAGAATATAAAAGACAACAGGAAAAAGAAGAACAGTAAAGAGAATATTCATATTATACATCACTCGACAACCAATATTACATCTTGCAACTGATATCCACCCCCAATAAGTAAAAGAAAAACGAAATAAAAGAGAGCAATATATCACACTGAACCAAGTCAAAGGAAGCTATCCATTTATCGAGTCATTCCTCCTTGAACTGCCGGAGCCATTCCGATTCCTTTGTTTTGGTTCTCCATATTTGCCTGCCAACCTGTATGTTGTGAAACAAGAACGATAAGTATCTCATCAATTTTAGATAAAAATAAGAAGATAGAGTAGTTGCCGGCCACAAGCTGAAATACAGATTTTGTTTTGGTGGAGGAATATTTACCAATAGACATGTCAAAGCCACGGTGTTTAAGCTCACGGTATTCTTGGCACAAAGCACAGCATTCACAGCAGAAATGAAGCATACAGTCTCCACAACTGCCCTCTGGCAACATGTATTGTTTCCTCATCTTTGTGCGATAGAAGCATGAATAGAGGCATCCACACCCTGTAAATGCTTCTATTAGGAAATAAAGAGCTCCACTTGCCCCACAAGCTGCAACCAACACGATCACAATTAGTGGCGGAGTCAAAAGTTTAATAACGGGAGTCGAAGTATTCAATATGTAGTGTATATTTTTATCTATTTACATAGGAAATTTTTTCAGTTTAAGTGATGTCAATCGATTGACAGCCCATGGACAAAGATAGCTCCCCCACCGGACAGCATCATTTTTGTCAGAAAAACAAAAAGGAAAGCAGAAGAAGATATCATACTCAATTATTTATTCTTTTGGTTCATCTATTTTTTTCTACCAAAGTTTTCATTCTTTTTCGCATCATTCCCTAGAATTAGAGAGCTCACTTCAATCTATTTTGTTACTCCATGATATATGAAGATTGATTAAATAATTTAATGAATTTTAGTACCATATATACAATAAAAGAAAAACATGCTAGCGAAGCACTTTTATATTATTGTACCACTATAATTTAGAAACATTTGGTTTATACACGGTCAACACTGACATATAAAGAATTACTCTGTCAATTTAATTCAATTGCTAATAGCAGATTATTTATCATTTTTTAAGTTATGAATCAATCGTGTATTATAGAGTGTGACATGTAATTGTCTTTTAAGTGGCCTTATTATGTAGATATTTTCGTCTTATCCGTGCATAGAACTCAAGTATAACCCGGCACGTAACTTGGAAATTAATAATAATGACAAATGATAAATTCATATTGCCCATTTTTTGGGGGAAAAACGACAAACAAAATAACAGTTACTCCTACTCTAATGGTTTAATTTACTGTTGCTTACAAGTTGTTCCTTTATCAACGATCTCTGCAATCTGTCCAAATGTAATACAGGGACACCAGCAAGTTATGCAACCTGGAAAATAAGTGTAAATAATTAGAAATTAAGGAAAAGAATTCCAATAATAATATCATCATACATGGAAAAAAATCACGCAAATATGCAAAAAAAAAAATAAAAAAAAATCGTACAGTTAGAGACATCAGAGGAACAGTCACAGAGTCCAGTAGACCAAGCTCCAGGATTATGATTAGCTTGAAACTGAGGAGCATAGCTCGCTGCTGCTACAGGGATTTCAGTTGTTGGCTTTTCGCCGTAATCAGGCAGTGGAGATTTTGAAACATAATCACTTGGAGCTGAGGGATTCATGACTTAAAAACTTGAATATTTTTGTTTTTTTGAATATTCTTAAACTTAAGATAGCAACGAGAGGAAAATGAAAGACGAAAAGTACTGTGTAGTTGTGAAAGATGCGAATTATCGTTCAGATTTTGGAAGTATTTATACTGAGAATATTATACAAGTACTATGAACTGTGAAGGAGGCGTCAAGAGAGACTTTGTCTGAGTTAACAGTCAACAAATTAATGAATTACTTGGAAATGTTCTTTAGCGTGTTAATTGTGCACCGTTTTTTTGGTTTTTCTGAGCAACTTGTTTGAGCCTACAGATTTGACAGTTTTAAATGCAGCCACGCCACCTATTATTATATGTATGGCAATGGCGTAATAAGATATTTAAATATTCCGTATTTTCCTATCAAACTAAATTTTATAAAGGATTACTATAGTTTTCTGTTGAAGGATTCTATTAGCTAGACAATCGTTTGGTAAACTACATAGGTTATAACTTCTAAGCTAGATCGTTTGAAATTTCATTATTAGCCATTCAACAAAAGCTCAATATTAAATTGTGACATCTACCTTTAAAATTCTGTTATTTAATTAACAGCAGTAGTAAATTCAATTTGCATAAGATAAAAAAAAATTACAAAAAAAAGAAAAGAAAAAATAAACTTGGAAATAACTAGGAGAAAAGTTCCTATAAATTGTAAGGTCTCTCTTGAGGACTGCGAAGTTCCCTTGTCATTTCAAACTTAATACTACGGTTCTGCTTAATTCTTATAATACTAGCAAAAGTGTAGTCAGATATCGTAACGATCCGATCGGTCGTTTTGGGCATTTACACTCCTTTCAACTATTTGAAGTCTTGAATATCTTCTTATGATGTATTATGACACGTGTGAATCGTCGGATTTGGTTTTTAGGTATTTTGGAGTAAGTTTGGAAGAATGAAATTCAAAGTTTAAAGGTTGACGGGATATTGACTTATGTGTAAACGACCATGGAATAGAATTTTGATGATTCCAATAGCTCCGTATGGTGATTTTGAACTCAGGAGCATGTTCGAAAAATTACTTAGGAGTCTATAGTTTAATTAGCTAGGCTTGAGGCTAAAAGGGAAATTTAAATTTGGAAGTTTGATAAGGGAAATGACTTTTGATATCGGGATCGGAATTCGATTCTGGAAATTGGAATAGCTCCATTATGCCATTTATGACTTGTGTGCAAAATTTGGGGTCAATCGAACGTGATTTGATAGGTTTTGACATCGGTTATAGAAGTTTGAGGTTTCAAGTTCATTAAACTTGAATTGGTGTGTAATTCATGTTTTTGTTGTTGTTTGATGTGATTTGAGGGCTCGACTAGGTTTATATGATTTTTAGAACTTGATGGTACCTTTAGCTGAGGTCCTGGGGGCCTCGGATGTATTTCAGGGTGGGTTTTGAGCGAGTCCGGACATTTCGGCACTCTGATATTGTTCTTGCACTTTTGGGGGTGCGAACCACACATTTTGGGGTGCTGAGGCGAAGGAGAGGTGCAGACCGCACATAAGAGTGCGGATCATAGTAGAAAAGTGCGGACCTCAGAGGAGTAGTGTGGACCGCACAATTCTGCTTGCGGTCGCACTCCAGGGAGTTCTGCAGATTCGCCGGTCTGACTTCTGAAGCTTATATCTTTTGATCTACTAAGAATTTAGAGATGATTCAAAAACTAAAGTTGTATCCCTTTGTATCATGTTTCCATAAAGATAAAGAGGTCATCATTTGCACATCTGTAGAGAAAGTTATGGCCAAAATACTATGGCCTGGCAGTGCAGTCACCAAAAGGTGCGACCACACTTGGAATTGTACGGACCGCACATTGGGAGTTTAGATGTGTACTATATAGACGAGCTTTAGGATATTATTTTACATTTTGGAACTTGGGAGCTCGGTTTGTGGCGATTATTACGGGGGTTTTCAAAAAATTCATCAGGGTAAGAGATACTAACTCAGATTTGGTTAATAGACATGAATATATCATTGTTTTCACCATTTAATTAGTATTTTGAGATGGAAATTTAGGGAAAATATTAGAACTTTCATAATATAATTTTTTGAGTTTTGAACATCGAATTGTAATCGGAATTAAATAAAGCTGGTATGGTTGGACTCGTAATTGAACGGGTTGCCTGTTTTGTGAGTTTTGTCGGGTTCTGAGGTGCGGGCCCCGGGTATGATTTTCGGCCGGATTTGGGATTTGATTTAGGATTAGATCTTTATCAATTGTAATTGATTCCTTGGGCTTTCTCTGATATATTTGAGTTGGTTTTGCCTAGTTTTGAGTCGTTCGAAGATCGCTACGCGCGTGATGGCATTCCTGGAATATCGCTAGGCTTGCTCGTTATTTGGAATTGGCTTGTTTAGTATAAGTAACTCTTCTAAAATTAGTGTTGATGGTATGAAACACCGAGTTACGTGTTGTGTGATTGGTATCGAGGTGACACACATGGTATGTAACGGGCGTGTGGGCGTGCACCTTATGAATTGTGACTTCGTTGTTTTCATGGCACAGTATAGTGGCCTTACCTTGTTGATATCTATGTTTTCACCATGTGACAATGTAATTGAGCTGTCAATCATGCTAGATATCATGTTTAGACTTTATGTCGATATTGTTAGGACCCATAGTGGTTGTTTTTTGCTGTCATTTCACTAATTTTATTGTTATTCCGTACTCAGTCATATTTATGCATTCATATCATATCTCAGTATCGGTTGTTATTTATTGATACATCAGATCATTGTTGTCAGGATATCTTCATGATGAGCCCGTGAGTAAGACTGGAGAGATTGATGATTGAGTGAGGTCGAGGGCCTAATATTAAGGTTATTGATACCATACCACGTGAGTTGTCTGGGCGGAGTCTGATATAGATACTATAGCACGTGAGTTATCCGTGCGAATTCTGATATTGATACTATAGCATGTGAGTTGTCCATGCAGATTCTGATATTGATACTATAGCATGTGAGTTGTCCGTGCAGATTATAGCGCTTGGACTGAAGGAGCCCCTCTGGAGTCTGCACACCCCTACTGAGCGCAGTTGACTATGTATATATATATATATGTGTGTGTGTGTGTGGACCGGGTTGCACGCCGCAACAAGTACTGTATAGTGCTGAGTATTGATCACGGTAAGAGATAATGCAGGACAGTGAGGTGTACTCTGAGAGTGTGGGTACATGAGTTCATCACTAAGAGGCATTGCATTTGACATACATACTTGAGATACATGCATAGAGATGTATTTTTCCTTTTGTTGCCCGGTTTTAGTGACATTCATGATTTTTACCTGTATCTTGACATGTATGCATATAGATGTACTTTCCTCATGCTATCTAAAAATGAAACATTTACATGATGAAAAGTTTATAGGAAAAAGTTTCAGTTTTCAAACTTACTCATATTTTGACGATTTCTAGTAAAGGCTTTGTGTTTTTCACTGGTATACTTGAAAAGCGGAACTGTTTCGGAAAATTATGAAAGGCTGAGCTTTTTATGTTTGAGCTACTTCTTTATTTACTTGCTTTACATTATTATGAACTGCTATTAGTTATTGATGTAGGACCCAACCTATGTTCCAGCTCGTCAGTGCTTTCAACCTAAGGTTAAGTTTGTTACTTATTAAGTACATGAGGTCGGTTGTACTCATACTACACTTCCTGCATATTGCGTGCAGATTTCGGATGTCGATGTTGTGCATTGTGGGAGCTGGATTCGAAGGTGTACCTGCGTCCCTGTTGTAGCTGCCTCTTGTTCATGGTAGCCTTAGATCATAAAATTCGGTTATGTACTTTTCAAACAAAAGATGTCATATCGGCTTTATAAATTCTATTCTTAGAAGCTTATGATTTGTACTACTTGTCCTTGAGAATTGTATAAGATTCAGATAACTCCTTTGTTTAATTATTTTATTAATATTATTGAAATATTAGTTGGCTTACTTAACGGGTTGTGTTAGATGTCATCACGACCGGTGAATTTTGGGTCGCGACCGAAATAGTAGCGGAGACCGGGTGCGATAGAGTATTACTCTAGTATTGCCATGGCAAACCACACAAGTGTTGAATTGCTTGATCAAGGTTCGCAACCTCTGAAAGTGGAAATAAATTCGGCTGAGATAATTCAATTTATTAATGGTAACTGAAGAACATGTTTTATATTCTCATTATTGTATGTTATTAATCGTAGTTGGAGAGTCGAATTTCCTGACACATCTTAAGGGAAGAAAATACAGCTGTGGATTCTCTGGCAAAATTAAAGAAGAAATTATGAGGCGGGTCAATTTCTTTATACATTTATGTATCTACCAGTTCCACCTTTGTGTTACTATTATTCATATGAGTAAAAGATAAGATGGAACAAATATTGCTAGATAAATATGAGATCGACTAGTATTTGTAAATACTTATTACTTGGCCCAACTTGACAACTTAAGTGCTTTTGATAGCGCTAATTATGTCTGTAATGGCCTTACTAGTTGTTAATATACAATAGTTCGCTTTGACCAACAAAAAGAAAAATATTAAATTTCCCACACCAATACTTGTAATTCGATTTGAATGATTAAATAAAAAAATGAACTTGCATGATTTGAGGCGGAACTTACTTAGAAATGGGAAAATGCAAAATTTTATTATAGATGGAAAGGGAAAATCATACAATATGATCAATAAGAGCAACTTTTGCAGTAAAAAGAAAACTAAACGTATTATAAAGAAAAATCTCGGATGAGGCATAATTTGCTTTCAATATTATAGCTATAGATTTAACCCACTGATATTTGTATTTTCTTCGTCATCATTTGTCACTTGAGGAAATTGTACATAGGAGATGTCACATTTTATGAGCATACAAAATTTTCTAATTACAATTGACTTAACAAAAGATATAGTCATGCCTATGACCCTTCAACTATTTTTTAAGTTCAATCTGAATAGAAAAATTATTGGTACTTAATTACAATCAGACTTTTCGTTTATTCCACAAGACTAATTAATGCTGGGTTTCTTATCTTTTTCTATGTCCTTGTCCCTTTTATGCATTTAGTCCATTTTTTCATATATCACTATTACGAGAGTTATTAATTAATTGATGATAGGCAATAACTGCATATTTTAGTCGCTTATTACATTCTAATTACTGCACTTTAATTGAGTTTGAGCTTTAATCGCTAGTGTTTTGCACTAATGGTGTGTTTTATGCCTTGTAAGAGTGATTCCGAGCTATGTAGATGTTATGGAATGAATTCAAATGATTTGGAGCTTTAAAGTTTGAGTAAAAGTTCAAGGAATTAAGCCGGGATCGTGTTTAGGGGTCAACGGATGATAGTTAGAGCGAACGAAGAAGCATATTGCGCACTGTCTAGTAAACTAGATATAATCTTTTTTTTAGAACTCCATTTGGGCTCCACAATATATGGTTGGAAAGCTAACTCAAAGGGCTACAACTTTAATGTTTTACGTTTTTTCAAATTCGAAATAGAACAGGGTGAAAAATGTGCTTCAATAGCGCGGCCAAGACAGAAAGTTGTCCAACTAGCACGGCCATTAGCGCGCCCAGATGCGCGACCGCGCTAGTCTAACCCGGGAAAAGTGTCCTTTTTCACATTGGAGAAGGTATAATTATTTGGTCCCAACCCTACTTGGTATATATACATGGAAAAATGGTATTTTGAGGGAGAATGACGTTTTTGAGAGGAAAACACAAGTACAAAGCTGCCGTGGAGGCCAGGTTTCATCTTTTTTTCCACCAACTTAGTCTTTTTATGTTTCTTTGATGATTTGTTATTTTGCTATCATGTCTATATGGAGCTAAACTTCACATTCTAGAGTTGTGGTTCTTTCATGACTATTGTTATTCGGATATTGATTTTGATTTCTTAGTTTATCATATTAGTTTATTTATTCAATCCTGCACTTAATTATTTGATTGCTTGATCACCAATTGAATACTATCTACGAATGTTGAATTGAACTCGAAAGTGGGAATTCTAGATTGCATATAGGATT